>JANDJT010000154.1:18714248-18730704 GCA_024331685.1 Stegophilus panzeri
GTGTGTGTGTGTGTGTGTGTGTGTGTGTGTGTGTGTGTGTGTGTGTATGTGTGTGTGTGTGTGTGTGTGTGTGTGTAGGTAAGGGGAGGGAAGGGGAGGCGTGTTGTTGTAATAATGGTTTATTAGAGACGTGTCCCTGCAGATGATTTCGTTATAATCGATAAAATAAAATAGAAAAACGATATTAACATCAGAAGCACATTCATCTGAAACACATTTATACTCCTGCAGAATGTTTTTCCCCCAGAATGCACTGCAGGTGTCTCATACATCATGTAAACGCAACCTGTAGCACCGTGATTACGCCACACACACACACACACATTCTTATAAAATAACAACTCATTACAATGTGAGAGAAGAACAATTAGATACAAACACAGTATCAGTCTACACTGAGTGTTCGTGTGTGTGTGCGTGTGCGTGTGTGTGTGTTTGCGTGTGCACGTCTGTGTGTATGTGTGTGTGCGTGTGTGTGTGTGTGATTCTTACATTTTGTGGTCACATGATTAACAGCAACAAATTAATAACAATATTAAAAATAAAAACAGAACAGAAAAGCACCAGAGAGCAGCCGTGTCCTCAGTCTGGGCCGCATGGACACACACTCTGCCCGTGTGTGTGTGTGTGTGTGTGTGTGTGTGTATACAGTCTTAGTCTCTCTCTCTCTCTCTCTCTCTCGGATATTTAGCCGTTGAAACACACCGGACTGACGGAGAATCCAAACTTCTGTTTCGGGTTTCCGAAATCCGACACGGCCACGTCCACAATGGGCAGAGCGTCCGTGTTCGGGAAGTCGAAGGTCAGCTCGGTGCGGTCCTGACCCGACCGGGACTATCAGTGAGACACAATGCAGTGTGTTATTACATGCTTATTACTGCGCTATCATAGGGTTAGAGTTCTTTAACATGGTCGTTAAAGAACAAAAACGGCTTATAACCTTGCAGGTTGGGAAATATCACAGATGTTTAAAATTCTGCTCATGTTGGAACTCCGGTGTCCAGAGGAAAAACACACCGTACTGTGATGTGTGAATTCGACTTGATGTTTCATTTCGTCATAACCTGCGGTTCTTCTCCAGCAAAAACCCCGGATCGACAAGCTCCACAGAGTTAAAGTGAGTTACAGAGTTAATAATAGAGTAGTAAATTCAGGTTTTTAATGTGTGAATTAGATTTATATGAATCTTTCAATGAATTCAGACCAATGTGGTTAAAAACTCTAACACAGCACAAACATCATTTAATTTTGCTCTGACATCATAACACGTTCGTGATATTTTACACGCAGGAACTGTCGCATCACCGTAGTGTTCCAGGTGTGTTACAGTGACTTTCATTTTCATGGCCACAGCATGAACAGTTCTGGTCGCTGTAGCCGTTGTAAGCTAACGGAAACCCAGGATTGGCTAGTATCACTCCGATCGACATTAGCCAATCCCTTCAGAGAAATACTGCCACAAGGTTCCCAAGGGCAGAGGACAAGCACTACAGTCAGATGGATTTACAAACTCAAGCAAACAGAATAACAACTTCAACTTCAAGGACATGTGAGATCTTCAGAAATCTGCAAGGCCTACATACCAAACCATAATGCATGATGGAAGAGCAGGAACCATGCACCACGCCTCATAGACACACAGCTTTTGAATAAACCCCCATAACCCTACACCGCTCTATAAGTGTGTAAACAGTGGTGGTGGTGGTTAAGACATTGGACTACTGATCAAGCTGCCACTGCTGGGCCCCTGAGAAAGGCCCTTAACTCAACTGCTCAGCTGTATAAATGAGATAAATGTAAGTCACTGTGGATAAGGACATCTGCCAAACGCTGTAACTGTAAACCACAATTTAACAACCTCATAGCTTATAGTGAGTGCCCTACACCAATGGTCACCAACGCTCTTCCTTGAGATCTACCTTCCTGCAGGTTTCATCTCCAATCAAAATCTAACACACCTGTTTTAGTTGATCAAGAACTTAAGTTCTTGAGTTCTTAAGTTCATGATTAGATGGTCAGGTGGACATGATTATGATTGGAGCTAAAGTCTTCAGGAAGGTAGATCTCCAGGAATAGGGTTGGTGATCATTGGTCTATAAACACAGGGCTGTAGGACTCAAGTCCAGTCTACATTTTCTGTATTGACATGGACTTATAAGCAGTTGACCTTTGACTCGTCTCAGTCTTGCACTCGCTTTCATTTGGACTCGATCTTGTCTTGGCGTTGACCTCAGTAAGATTCGGTCTTGGCTCAGTCTCGGCCAGCCCTGGTCTTGGAATTGACGACGGTAGTCTTGACTACAACCCTACTACAACAGCATTATGTACCACTGTTTAACAATCTTGTAGCTCATAGTGAGCAGGTCCCAGAAGGTCTACACGTTGTCACTAATAATCACATCCACCCCAGTGTTATGTACAGAACCTGCACTGTTCAGATCTATGCGTTGTGTGTTATTCGCTACTATTCATAGCGTGTGTGAGGTGATCTGACCTGGCAGCCGTCATAGTTGGCGTGGATGTAGTGTGTGTGTTGATGTGCGAGCTCGTCTCCATTGCTGGCCCTGAAGCGCAGAGCATGTTTGTATGTGAGTGTGGTGCGGTCCAGCCAGCCAGCCGAGTTCTGACACTGATAGGTGAAGGACTGACGTGCTGTCGCACTCAAGAGCCTCAGGAAACCCATCTGTACCACGTGCACCGGGTTCCCATCCTCATCCACATACTGGAACTGCGCCGGGATAGACAGGAAGTAAGCAAGTGTTGTACTTAATACCACACACACACACACACACACACACACACACACACACACACCTGTGAACCTTTTCTGAACTTGCTGTACCAGGTTCCAGGTTTCTCCTTGTTCCACGCAGACAGCTTCACCTGTCAATCATTAACAACACTTCTGCCAGTCAATCATACAGCACTATAACATATTAATTATTAACTATATTTATAATAACAGATGGTAAATGTGCATCTCACCGCCTGGTGCTTGCTGTGTGGCTGCAGACACGTCTCTCCCTCTGCTGTGAAATTACAGAAAACCTTAAAGGCATCTCTGTGGCAGCCCTGATTCGGATCGATCCAGTACACCCCTGAAATCCAGGGAACAGAGGCACATATAAGTGTGCATAGCCAATTTAAAATGGGGCTTGCTAACCTGCTAGCTAGCTACTGGAATAAATAACATGTTCATTCATAGGCTAATGTGGTTCTTTCTATCCCATCACAAACTTGATCATGTGACATTCATCACAACTTTTTCTGTCTTCAGCTGCTTTGCATAAAGCACTAATTTTAGTTACCTATATATTAGTGTAACCTACATGCAGCATTGTACTTGAGTAATTAGAGTAGATTACATTAACAGTAGCCATCTTTTGCAAGTCATGTTTGCTAGCAAGCTGGCTAATGTGAGAAGAAGTAGTTTTTATTTGTCACATACACATTGCAGTACAGTGAAATTCTTTTTTCTTCACATATCCAGCATGTTAGGAGGTTGGGATCAGAGCGCAGGGTCAGCCATGATACAGCACCCCTGGAGCAGAGAGGGTTAATGGCCCAACCGTGGCAGCTTGGCAGTGCTGGGGCATGAAACTCCGACCTTCCGGTCAGTAACCCAGAGCCTTAACTTCTAAGCCACCACTGCCCTACCTTCAAGCCAGCACTGCCTTACTGTCAAGCCACCACTGCCCTGGTTAGCCATGATACGGCACCCCATGGAGCAGAGAGGATTAAGGGCCTTGCTCAGGGGCCCAACAGTAGCAGCGTTGCAGTGCTGGGGCTTGAACCCCAACCTGATCAGTAACCCAGGGCCTTAACCGTTTCCCACCACTGTTAGGTGGACTACTGTGATGTAATACGAGTTTGTGATTGGCAGGTTACATTATTTCTTTTGTTGAAACGTATTAATGGCTTCATCTGCCATTTTGAAAAGGAAATTGTATTTGAACATGCAGTCGAACTGCAGCAATGCCTTCTGGGTAGGTTGTGATCATAAAATCTTAAATGATGTTGACTTGATTCTCTTCTAGCTCCCATCTAACTTCACCTGAGCAGTGGAACAGGACTGTTTTCTTAGGATAATTTTGACCAATAAGAACAAGTGTTAAAATATTATGGAACTGTATTGGACTGTAGCTCATGATTGGGTAGACTGGCTTTTTAATGTCTTTTTATGACATGATTTTATTGCTAGGTGGACAAAACTTTTATTTAATACACACACACACACACACACACACACACCATCAGGTAAGTCAGAGTGACACATCCAGAGCTCCTTGCAGGTACGAGCTGGACTGTGGTAGGTTCCTTTTGGAATGCGCAAACCCTCTACATCCATCCTCATGGAGGCCAGAGACGCAAAAACCTCCTCTATATCCTTTGCTCCTTCACTCGTTCCATCACTCTGCATCCCATCCACCTCCTCTTCTTCCTCCTCTCCATCGCTCTCTCCTTCGGTCTCTCCCTCACTCTGAGAGTGATATCTACGCTTCCTGCCTCTGGAGAAAGGAGCTGAATTTGCTGCAGGAAGACCCTACAAACAAACACATGTAAAGAGACATTATTCCATGACAGTTTGGGTTGCCATGTTTAAGGTAAACAAAAATATTGGACTGCCAAGAGAAGGTTGCCATTCTGGCCTTGGATTTGTTCTGGGTACTTTAAAAAATGACAGTCTTTATCTGTGAAGTGATAATGATGTCCAAAAATGCTGCCTACTTAGGGACTCTACTTGAAAATGTGTGTTCGTGTGGTGTGTTTAACTCACTGGAGGACCCGGTGGACCAATGGCTCCTGGATCTCCTCGTGGTCCGATGGGGCCCTGAAAAACCACAACACATTAGACTTTGTGCATATTATATTTGTGTACATGCATGCATGTGTGAACGTGTATCTGTGTGTCTCACCTGGTTGCCTTTTGACCCTTTTTGTCCCATAGAACCCTGTAGGACAGGTAGGCAGGTTACACACAACAACACAGAGTTTACATTATACAACTGCAGAGAATTTCTATTTTAGATTATGTATCATAGTAAGTGTGTGTGTGTCTGGGACTGTGTGAGACTTACAGAGAGTCCAGGTAGGCCAGGGGGTCCATTGGGTCCAGAAGGACCAACTACACCCTAAAAGATGGGTGTGGATGTGAGAGAGAAACATATTCAAAACAGTAACCCAACTATAAGTGTTTCTGGATGTGCTCACCTCATCTCCTTTGTGTCCCTGTATCCCCTGGTTACCAGGAAGCCCACGATCTCCCTTCTCTCCTATTTCACCAGGAGGACCAATCAGACCAATCAGACCTCCGTGACCCTGTAATACACATATTAATGATACACAACATTCTTCACCAATATGACTAGTGGAAATAACATCACTAACTAATGAGTTTGTCATTCTGATATACCTTTTCTCCTTTCCTGCCAAGGTCCCCTCTAAGTCCTGGCAAACCAGCAGGACCCTGAATGTAACAGGAGAAAAACATGCTAACTTAATATTGTTCAAAAGTCAAAGGTCTAAGGTTAAATGTGAGCATCTGCCCCAGACTTACCATTGGTCCTGGTGGTCCTGTTTGACCCAGGGGTCCATTTACACCCTGCTCTCCCTGAAAGACAGATATACAGACATCCAGAGTGTCAACAACCTCCATTTGTTTACGTCAATGTTTTTAGAGACAAGTGACTCACCGCTGGTCCTGGGATCCCTCGAAGTCCCTGAGGTCCTGATTTCCCAGGGCTCCCCTGAGCCCCAACTGGACCTGTCTTTCCCAGGGCTCCCTCATAACCTGGAGCACCCTGAAACAGAAATTAGCGTGACTGTCACAGAACCCTCGTATTCCAGACCAAGTTTAGGAAGTGGGTCATATCTTATCCAGTTTGAGAGCCAAACCTTTATATAAGCAGATGTAGGTTCCTAACACATTGTGTGACAATAATATCAATCAACAAGGATCTTGAAGATCCTAAAAATGGCTAGAAAACTACAGAGAACTAGGCGAACTAGCAAAACCAGGAGAACTAGCAGAAGTTCTCAAGAGTACGTTGACATTATATGTAAGAGTTATCAGGAATATGGCATAAAAATTATAACCATATAGTCATAGTCACACCATAACCATAGTTACTGAGAGTCTATACACAAACTAAAGGTACCATTATGATAATGAGGAAGACACTAGACGTATGTCTCGAGTGTTTTAATTTGTTGTGAATGTGTATGTACTCAAATATAGCTCTGTTAGCATTAGCATCAGTATTAGTAATGCAGCTCTGATTCAGTTCATTGCAGTTGTCTGTATGAAAAACATGTCCTTAGAACAGTAATATACATTTTTTGCTCATGTATTTAACAATAATCTACAAATATGTTTACCTTATCTCCTTTCAGACCAGGCTTCCCCTGTTTCCCTGGTTGCCCTAAATGACCCTACAGAGAGACAGATAGAAAGACAGACAGATTAAGAGTTCTTGTTACAATAACAAACAAGGTTTACTGGAATGCCAGTGTCCCACCAAGGACGCTGTCATGATTCCTGTCATTAATGTTTTGTTTGGTCTCCACAGAAAGCTAAACATGTGTAAAAGCCCCTCACAACTCACCCTTCTTCCTGGACGTCCAGGAGGACCAGGCTCTCCAGAAGCTCCAGGGGGCCCCTGAGAATAGAGATCAGAATGGAGTGAGAATAAAAAGAATTAAATTGTGTAAAAATAAACACAATAAACAAAATAAACAAGAAAATAATTACGTACAGCTTTTCCAGGATCTCCATTTTCTCCTTTAGATCCAACAACTCCATCAATACCCTGAGAGAGACAACAAGACTGATGTCATCAATAAAATAAACCACAAGCGACATATTCTTAGTATTTTCTAATCACATTGGCTAAACAAAATGATGTCCAGATTCATTTGCATAAACTTTTAGCGTGCTGAACAGTGAGTTCGATTCTTCTGCAAATATCCAGCACAACTCTCGATTATAATAAATACGATATGTCATCGTCACAGGAAGAGTTCTGATTGGTTGTGAAAGGGTTAAATAAGTCACCTACATCAGGACCAGCCTCTCCAGGAGCTCCCGGGTCTCCTGGAAGACCAATAGGACCCTAAGGGAAAGTGAAAGTGAAAGTCAAATAATGATATTATCATAAACCACACACACACACACACACACACACATACTTGACACACGTACACACATGACACTCACTAAGCTGCCCTTGGCTCCATCCTCCCCTGATGGTCCTCGAGCACCTGGAGGTCCTGCAGCTCCTGGAGATCCAGTGTCTCCTTTCTCCCCCTGATCACCTTTCTCTCCCTGAACACACAATAAGAACCACGTATCCACCACAGGAAGTCTTTAAAGAACTCAAGAACTCCATCGTGGATCCAGAGCAGGTTTTAGATTTGATATTGTACAGTTTCTGTAATATGACGGACATGCAGCTAAGGAACCTGTCTAAGAACAATGTTGATATTCAGGATAGTTTCTGAACCATTCGGTTCTTCAACAAGTTCCCGAATCATGACCAGGGACATGTCACGTTCCACGAGAGAAGAAGGTGAGATTTTACTCACAGTGCTTCCAGACAATCCTACAGGTCCAGGATCACCTGATTCACCATCCTCTCCCTACAGGATGACATCATCATCATCATCATCAGCATCATCATCACCTGTCTCTCTCTCTCTCTCTCTTTCTGTCTTTCTTTGTATGTCTGTCTCTCTTTCTCCTTGTCCTTGTCAATATCGTTCTTATCGTAAATATCGTCTTTCTATGTGTCTGTCTCTGACTATCTCTCTCACCTTCTCTCCCACAGCTCCTGGTTGGCCACGAACTCCAGGTCTGCCTGGAGGACCCTGTTTAACACACACACACACACACACACACACACACACACACACACACAGTTATTGATTTGACCACTGTGTGCTTTTTTCTAAATACAAATAAATATATTATCTCTGTGTGTGTGTGTGTGTGTGTGTGTGTGTGTATACACCTGTCCACCGCTTGGACCCTGAGGACCTCGAGGGCCCATTTGACCAGGAGGACCCTTAAACCAGAAAGAGGTCAGAGGTCACTTCTGGGCTTAAACTCTAATAAACTGTCACTCTAAAATGATCACTGTAATGAAATATTACACTAACATAGAAATAAATCTGAAATAATAAAACAATTCTTAGCAGTTCAGTGATATAATTCTAAATTGGTGGAAAGAGAAACAGGAACAGGAAGTGATCTCACAATGAGTCCAGAGTGTCCACTTTCTCCCTTCTCTCCTGGAGTTCCAGGCATTCCCTAAATTACAAATAATTACATCATTAATGTTAAATATGTACAAGTAATTGGTGTTTACTGTACAAGCAGTACAGTGTGTTTTGATTGGCTGAGAGCAGTACGGTGTGTTCTGATAGGCTGAGCGTTGAGAGGATTATGGAGTGTTCTGATTGGCTGATTAAGAGAAGTACAGTGTGTTCTGACTGATATGTTATCACGCTGCTTATTTAGACTTTGTACCTGAAGTCCCACTGGTCCGGTAAGTCCTTTAAAGCCTCGTGCTCCTTCATCTCCTTTCTGCCCGTACATGCCCTGTTGCCCCGGGGGTCCAGGCTCCCCGTCTACACCCTGGGTGACAAAGAAACAGTGTTAGGGTCATTCATGTAAAATTTTTGACATGATGGCTTTCATTCCAAGTCTGAACACATTTTTTATTCAGTTTAATCCTAATTAATACTTGACAGAAACTTGAGGCCAACAAAAGCTAACTGACTCTTAAGATCGGTTATCATGGCTGTGATGAACAGAGGGGAGAGGAAGCCGACACACACCAGCACCAGTCATACAGTAGAACACTTACTCTGCTAATCTCCCAGGAACAGACAGCAATCTGTTACAATGCATTATTACTGAATTTACTGCATTATCTCACCGGTGCTCCCGGCTGTCCCTCTGGTCCCTGAGTCCCAGCTGGACCTGGAGGTCCCTGCGCAGAGGAACACACACACACACACCAAATTGATATGTTACAAGTCATGGTATATTGTTCAGAGGTGACCAGTACTTCTAACATCTTCATTTTTTAGGATTATATTTCCCCCAGTTTGGGCTTGCCAGTTCCCACCCAAACGCTAACTCTCCCCAATTACATGCCAATCAGGGAGGGGTGGGGCTAGCATGTGCTTCCATCCTCATGATGCTAACTTCCACATCTTTTCAAACTGCTGCGTCACAGGGCAGTGTAACACACTCAGAGGAAAGTGCCCTCTTCTGAATACATGAGCTCACAGATGCCCACAATTGGCTAGTGTTGCTGTGATTGACAGGAGAGAGAGAGAGAGGATGCCCTTCCCACCCAAAGAGCATGGCCAATTTTGTTCTTTCATCTCCTGTCCATGGATGGCTTTGGCGTTGTTGGGATTTAAACCTGAGATCGACTAAAATGATTACAACAATCTGTTGTGCCACTTCTTACATCTTGAAGAGAAGAGAACAAAATACGTACATGTTCTCCTTTATCACCTTTACTTCCTTTCTGTCCTGGACCTCCAACTTCACCCTGTCACACACGAGCACACATTCAAAGCAAAAAAATACAAATATAAAAATATTGTATGTAAAAATGCAAAAATACTAGAAATATCAAATTGACACACATTGTATGTCTAAGATGTTACCTTATCTCCATCCTCGCCCGGGGGTCCTGGAGGACCAGTGGCTCCGGGCAATCCCACAACCCCCTGCTCTCCATCTTGTCCTGCATGGCCAAATGGACCCTTCTCTCCCTACACACAGAGACAATGCAGTGGTGTTTGGAGTTTCTGTAAGGACACTACTTATGTGAGAATCTATGGTTGTCAGTTATATAATTTAATCATCAGATGTTAAGACTGGATTGTTGTCATGGTGATTCAAAACATCAGACAGAGACTGGCTAAATAAGTAGAAGTTCAGTGTTTATGTTTACACCCTCAAGGTAAAGGGAGTATTTAAACAGCTGTCTTTTAGGAAATTGTTATATTTAGCTAGCTAACATTGCACTGCATGACAGACAGCATATGGAAACATGCTAACAGTATACATGCTAACATTCCACATGCTAACACTAGCTAATCAGTGTGTTTGTGACACTTAAACTGGTGACCAATCAGAACACATGTAAATCCTGAGCCAATTTATTAGATTCTGTATTAATTCCAATTCTTGTTATGGTTACTGGATTTATTTGAATATGCTAATTAAAAGAAAGAGGCGGGGCTTACTGGCTCTCCTTTCTCTCCCATTGGTCCAGGAGCGCCAACTGTTCCTGTTCGTCCAGGCTGACCAATCGCACCTGCCAAACCAGAAGGACCTCTCTCACCTGTAGCACCCTAGAGAGAGACAGACAAAGAGACAGACAGACAGATACAGCAAGACAGAGAGAGAGAGAGAGAGAGAGAGAGAGAGAGAGAGAGATAAGACAGAGAGAGAGAGAGAGAGAGAGAGAGAGAGAGAGAGAGATAAGACAGAGAGAGAGAGAGAGAGAGAGATAAGACAGAGAGAGAGAGAGAGAGAGAGAGAGAGAGAGAGATAAGACAAAGAGACAAACAGAGAGGAGAGTGACAGAGAAACATACAGAGACAGACAGACAGAGAAAGTGAGACAGACAGAGACAGATTGACAGACAGACAGACAGCTTTATATATCCTTCCTCTCTTGTCAGCAGTGAAAATCAGATAGAACACTGAAGTAAGAATGTACATACAACAGGTCCAGGTGGTCCGACAGGTCCTGCCCCTCCCTTCAGTCCTGCTGGCCCCTACAGGACACACATCACATGACCAAGCAACAGCCAATCAAATACCTCCATCCTGTATAACATATGCTATTAATCTCTTTTAATCCCGCCCACATTTTGATTGATATTTTAATGCCAGTTGGCTCCCTCAAGTATTGTCATAACAATGGTCACCATGGAACCCGCCGCTCCACGGCTACCACTGAACCCCTTCAACCCGGTCGGGCCGCTCTTCCCCGCTGCTCCTGTACCTCCAGGATCTCCCTAAACAACACAGTGTGAGACACAAAGACATCATTTTGGGAAACTTTCTCATTATTCGAGACACTGAGACATAATTTCAAGAAACGTTAATATAATAATGTTTTTATTTTTTCTTTAATTGATGGAGACAGACTCATGAAAAATTTATTACCAGCGCTTTAGCCATTTTAATTTACCTAATTTAAAGCTGCATGTGATAAATTACTTTATTTAAATTGACTACCTCCACTATTTTACACTTTTAAGCAGAAACACTCCAAATGACATGTTCATTAATTCATTATAGCAACACACAAAACATATTATATGTAATTTTATTCATGTGAAAGACACAATCCTCTGAAGAGCATGTGAATCACAGCCACAGAATGTAAGTATGCCTGTTTGAAGATGGAAATCTGACCTTTGACCCTTCTTTTCCAGCTGCACCAGGTAAACCTTGCTCTCCAGGTGGTCCTGCTGATCCTGGGTGACCTCGTTCTCCCACTGGTCCGGTTTCTCCAGTGTTCCCCTAAAACCAGCAATAAGAGAAAAGTGATATGTTATGGTGTTTATGTGGCCTATATAATAAATAGGCTGTGTGGTTTGGGACATGTGAGCTCACCTGAGGTCCCACCACACCTGCAGGTCCAGGAGGTCCCGTCTTTCCCTGAAAACCCTGAAGACAGGAAATGGGCAAATAGCTGTGAGCACCACCACCCTGTTTCACACTGAATTACAGCTTAATCAATACTTCAACACATCAGCACTGTCAAAACCCTCGACATCTCATCGCGTAATCTGTCTGATTTTGAAGTGAGCTCACCGGCTCCCCTCGCTGGCCTGGGTGACCCGGTAACCCGTCTTTACCAGCAGGACCCTGAATAAGAAAACACAGAAACACTGTGAGTCATATGACCACACTGAGTGAATTTGGACATGAGGAGATAATACTGACAGTGAAGCCTTAATTATCAGTGTTATGATTATCTACAGGACAGATAAATCAACGTCCACATGTACAACACATACAGACTAATGATTAGAATCTTTTATTTTAGACAGACAGACAGACAGACAGACAGATAGATAGACAGATAGATAGCTATCTAGATAGATAGAGAGATAGATTAGATAGATTAGATAAGACAGACATGCAAGTTCCATAATATTTGTGCTACATTCTTTGAAAAGTAGATTAGCTAAATCTTTTCCTCCTGGCTCTATTCCTAAAGCAAACAATCACTCTTTCCTTCAGAAATGTTCTCCTCTTGGCCAGCAATCCCACCACCTGCCCACTGGATCCCATCCCTTCCACAATGTCCCAGACCATTTCACAAGACCTCCTCCCCTTTATCTGGTAATGTACTGACGACCTTGAAGACAGAACGTTATACCCTTCCTGAAAATCCCCTCAGACATCAGCAACTATCAACCAGTATCACTTCTCTCACTTCTTTCTAAAGTTCTTGAATGTGCCACATACAATCCATTGTCTCCGTATCTTACCCAGAACAACCCCCAAGATCCTAACCTAGTCATCAGCACCACTAAAACCAAACAGATCACAGCAGACTTCAGGGTGACCAGGAGATCCACACACACTGCCCTCCACACACAGGGAGACGAGGTGGAAAGAGTGGAAAGCTTCAGGGTCCTGGGCGTCCACATCACAGAAGATCTGACATTGTGTCTCAACACTGTGCACCTAGCCCAGCATAGACCGTTATACCTGAGCAAAAACTCAGGAAAGCCCTTGTACCTTCACTACTCTTTAAAACTTTCACCACAGCAGCATCAAGAGTATACTCTCCTACCAGAAAGACCTACACTGAGTGGTGAAAGCAGCTTAGCTAGTCATTAGGACTGAGCTCCCTAGCCTAGACTCCATCTACTTTGACTACAGAGGAAAGCTTGCAGTAGACCCGAGCCGTACAGTACACCACCTGTTACTGTTGAAAGCTGCACTAGGAGTGTTTCTGAGCAAAATTTATTTGGAAGCATTACAATGATAATAAAACATGGCACACTTCACAGAAAGTGCCATTGTGGCTGTTACTGAGAAGCTTTATGTGTTAGTTCTGCCAAACTGCCATTTGTCCTCATCCTCCTCAAGCTTTCAGCAGCCTTCAAAACAATCATTCACAAGACCGTCCTGTCCATCCACAGGAGCCATTTCTCTCCACAGGGGCCAATCAGGTGCTTCTATAGTCCCCTGTCATCTTGAGACTGGTGCACCGAGCTCCTAGCGGGCTGCTGTCTCCTGTGCACCATCCAACCACTGCAACTGATCCAGAATGAAGCTGCACTACCTTTTTTGCTTTCTACCTCCCAAAGTTCTCCTACACCCGCTGACTGCATCAGATTTAGAACAGTGATGCTTGCCTACAAAGTCAAAATGGACCAGCACCCACCCACTTTAAGGCACTTATCACACCTGCTCTGCACCATGCTCCCTCCGAGCCTCTAGCACTGCTCGACTAGACCCATCATCTCTCAAGGTACAAGGAAGACATGCATCTAGATTTTTCTCTGTTTTGCACCCTGGTGGTGAATGAAATGTCTTCAAACTAATCTTCTTCCAAATGAGCATTTATTAATCTATTAAAAAGTCCATTGTCTTGTACTTTTTCTTTTCATAATGAACTAACCTCTCCAACAGGTGTTTAGCTTGATGGTCGTCTTAGTCCCTGACCTAGTGAAACATCACGAGGATGTGTTTTTGATAGAAACTCCAAAACACATCTGTAAGTCACTGGACCGAGGAAGGATGCACGGTAGTGACGGTCCTTTTGGACGGGGACACGGGGACTCACCCGGTCGCAGGTCAGACACTGTACAGAGCTGATGATGGTCCCATCGAAGACGTCGGAGATGACGCTGCGATATTTCCGCTGCCGTTTGTTCTTGGGTGGTGCGAATGAGCTCACTGTTGAAAGACAAGAGACACGACGACCAATCAGATGCCGGCGAGTGACCGGAGCCGTACTGATCCCAGCAAGCCGTGTGACTGTATGAAGGCAGACAAAGGGTTAACTGGAACCAGTCTGACCTTTTTTGTGTACTGCTGGGTTCAGGTTAGGCCAGATGGGACTTGATTTGGGGGGACTGGTGGACAGTCCACTGATACTGGGACTGTGGGGTCGGGTACTGCTGCAGATCTGGACCTCTGAGCTGCAATCTGGTGGAAACACAAGGAAAGTCCCGGGAAACTTTACCTTTAATATTCCCCTCCATCCATCCATCCATCCACATTTCTACCTATAGCCCTTTTAACACATCATTAGGAATGGTGGCATAGCCTGGGCACTTACCTACCTCCCATCTGTCCATCCATCTATTTATCTATAATCCATACATCCATCTACCCATCTATCTATATTCATCCATCCATAGCCAATTTAACACATCATTAGGCACGGTGGCATAGCCCAGGCACTTACCTACCAACTGTCTGTCCCTCTATTAATCTATCCATTATCCATCTATCCATCAATCTATCTACCTATATATCTCTATCCATCCAGTGGCATAGCCTGGGCACTTATCTACCTACCTCCTGTCTGTCCATCTATCCATCTATCTATATATTATCAATCCATCCGTCTACCTGTTCATCCATATTCATCCATCCATAGCCCTTTGAACACATCATTAGGAATGGTGGCATAGCCTGGGCACATACCTACCTCCCGTCTGTCCATCCATCTGTCTATCTATCTATCTATTAGCAATACATTCATCTACATATCTATCCATACTCATCCATCCATAGCCCTTTTAAAATACACTATTATGAACGGCGGCATAGCCCAAGTACTTACCAGTGACCTTGGTTTGTTTGCCAGGTCCCTGGCTGCTGACCATAGTGTCCAGGTCCTTATCCAAGTCAGCACGATGGAGCTCATTGATAAGGTTCTTCTCCCTCTGCCTCTCTTTACTTACTTTATCTTCCTCCAAGATGAGCATGTCGGCCTCGTTGGCATCACCAGTCTCGTTGGCATCACTGACCTCACTGGGCTCTTCTTCGTCCACCTCGATCACCCGGTCCTGGATCTGGTCCTCCAGCTCCTCGACTGGCTCCTTAAGCTCCTCGTGAAGCTGATCCATCAGGCAGCGCAGGAACTCCTGCGAGTCCTGAGTCGACACAGCACGCAAAGAAAGTATGTAGACACCACCCGAGTGTAAACATTTCAAAAGCATCACCCTTGTGATTAAACCAGCACAGGTAGAGCTTTGGGGGTCCTTAAACAAGACCCTTACACCTGTCTGCTCCAGCTCCTTTCAGGTCACCAGTAATCAATCGATTTAGCACCAGGTGACCTGGTTAAAAGACGTACCTGTTGAGAGTAACCCCGAAACATGGGATTCACAGCTTTAATCCCCTGGAACAGGTTAGTGGGGAGAACATATGAAGACCTGCAGACAAACACACACCAGAAGTCTCACTCCTAACTTACACTTGTTAGGTATGTAACGATACACTTAATACCTCACGATGCAAATCGATTCACTATTCCTGGTTCACTACTTCCCTTTAGAATATATAAATAAGAAGTAAAGAATTGTTACTAATGAGGTTTTACCCCCCCCCACTGTATCAAATACAAAATCCTGCTCCTTATACGGTCAAAGCTTCTCCCTGGACTGGGTCCTGATTATAGAAAGCACCTACTATATACCTACAAACCGTCCCCGGAACCATAGGTTATCGAATGCTGGTCTCCTAGTGGTTCTCAGTACCAGTACAATGGGTGGCAGATCCTGTCCTGTTCTGTTTCCCTTTCACTCAAGAACTTTCTTACCTCCTGTCTTTTAGCTTTACTTTTCCTCATCATCCCCTCCTTTTCCTGTTTCAAATGTATAATGTTTTATTGTCGTTATGCCAGCTTGGGTTATGTAAAAGGCACTGTGTAAGTATAACTCATTATTATTATTATTATTATTATTTGCCTGATGATTCAAATCATGCCCCCTAGTGAATCAATTCTTTCTGCGATCGTTACATGACCACTTGAGATACAGCCTGAAATGAGGACCTGTTTTTGTGCCAGAGGTCCGTGATGAGCTTCTGGTAGCTTTTACACAGCGCCGGCTTCTTGTCGGTCCTCACTAGACCCCCGCAGTCCAGGAAGAACTGGGTCAGAGGGGGACTGAAACGAAAGAGGACAAAGTGTCAAACCAAGAGGACGAACGGTAAACAGAACATTATAGAGCGACTCACACATTTAAAAGACGAATGTAGTCCAGACAAACAACTGTTTTGAGGAAAAGGGGTTGAAGCTTAGTGATTTGTTTGCTGGATTAGTAATTCAGGTTTGCTGGTTCAAGTCCAATTGCTGCTACGCTGTCACTGCTGGGCCCTTGAGTGAGGCCCTTAATGCTTAATTATAATAGGGTAGGCCTTGTGGCCTAATGGATTTGTATTT
>JANDJT010000154.1:18915210-18927190 GCA_024331685.1 Stegophilus panzeri
GTGTGTGTGTTTGTGTGTGTGTGTGTGTGTGTGTGTGTGTGTGTGTTTGTATGTGTGTGTGTGTGTGTGTGTGTTTGTATGTGTGTGTATGTGTGTCTGAGACTGTGGTGCAGAACTAATTGTGACGAGTGTCACTGTGGAGTGAAGCATTAAATCTCTTCACATTAAACCAATAAAATCATCAGAACATCAGTAAACACTACTGAGGTTTAAACATTAACACAAATTTTTATATAATTACTAGAGAATATCTTGCTTTTATATTTTCTCGGCCTGAGAAATGCTCCTATGGGTAACTGTGTGTGTGTGTGTGTGTGTGTGTGTGTGTGTGTGAGAGAGAGAGAGAGAGAGAGAATATAAAGGTCAGTTTGTGTGCAGTGTTGTCCTACATCATGGCGGAAAGTGCATAAGGCTTTACAGACCCGTGGAGACCGCAGCGTTTATGAGCCTGCGGTGTGTTTACATGTGATTACACATCCTCACCTTATTAATATCATATTAATGAAGTGCATTTTTATTAATGTTAATTACTTCATAATTCACACACAAATTTACACACATCAAGATGTTAAAAAGCAAAAGTGTGTCATGTAGTAATCCATCCATCTATCCATCTTCTATACCGCTTAATCCTTTTCAGGGTTACGGGGTGTCATGTAGTAATAATCAGATTATTGCAGTGTTCATGATTTAGTGTGTTCAATTTATCAGATTAGTGACATTATTTTAACTAATCTAAACATCGGAGAATAAAACTTGTCTAAAACGGTGTTTGTCTGTGTGCTGTGTCTGTGGGGCGTGTCTGTGTTTGTGGGGCGTGTCTGTGGGGCGTGTCTGTATCTGTGGGGCATGTCTGTGCGGCATGTCTGTGGGGCATGTCTGTGGGATGTGTCTGTGGGGTATGTCTGTGTCTCTGGAGCATGTCTGTGGGGCGTGTCTGTATCTGTGGGGCATGTCTCCGTCTATAGGGCGTGTTTGTGTCTGTGAATTGTGTCTGTGTCTTTGAGGCGTGTCTGTGTCTGTGGAGCATGTCTATGAGGCGTGTTTGTTGGGCGTGTCTGTGTCTGTGAGGCATGTTTGTGAGGCATGTCTGTGGGGCGTGTCTGTGTTTGTGGGTCGTGTCTGTGGGGCATGTCAGTGTCCGTGAGGCATGTCTGAGTCTATGAGGCGTGTCTATGTCTGTGGGGTGTGTCTGTGGGGCGTGTCTATGTCTGTGGGGCATGTCTGTGAGGCATGTCTGTGGGGTGTGTCTGTGGGTAAAATGTGATCTAATTCATATAGCATATTTTTTGGTTTTAAATTTATATTCACAAATTATTTTTACATTGTATTAGAAAAAAAACACCACTTCATGATTCTGTCCACATTTTCTATCCCTGATATTTTTCTGGTTTAAAGGTGGTGGTCTAGACAGAACTGACAAACTCTATCCCAGACGCATTTATTCAGGAAAAATCTGGCAACCCAACCCTCTAGTAATCTGAATGTGTAAAGCCCACTTAAGTAGCGGTGTAATCTTACTGACCGTGTGGCTGTAAACTGTATAAACTAATGTATGTATAAGTTATATAGATATGTGTAAAGGGGAGTTATAGGAATGGAAGGTCAGTAGGCTGTTAAACTCTTGCCTGCGATGTGTGTGTGTGTGTGTGTGTGTGTGTGTGTGTTTGTGTTTGTGCATGTACTGCAGTGAGCCCATGTCCCCACCTGACGCTCACATCTTTATTCAGAAAAGTGAAGGAGAATGCTGGGTATGAAAGACTCACAGGTGTGTGAGCTCAGCTATACTGTCAAAACAAGGATCTGTGTGAAGTGCGTTAATGTGTACACACACACACACACACACACACACACACACACACACACACACACAGAGAGCTGTGGAAGACACACATCAGGAGTACATAAATCCACAAAGAGAAAATCAAGACAGATCAAGTCAGTTTATCTCAATTACAGAGTGAGGCTCTTCTGTTCCACTTGGAGTTGAAGCAGTTAGACCTGAAAGAACATCTCTGACCAGACAACAGGCCGTTGCTTCAGAAGATAAAGTGGCGTCCCCTTGACATGAGGAGGAGGTGGAGCTTATAATGCATTAATATAGTGTATGTTTATTTGTGTGTAAAAGGCATATGGGTTTGGGGAGGGTGACCGAAGTAAGTCTGTGTGTCAGTGTAACTCACACTATTGTGTGTTTACTCAGGTTGCCTTTGTTTTATCTTACACAACGTCCTCACGTGTTCACACTGACACACACATAAACTGCACTCACCAACAGCACGTATAAAATACAAACTGCACGTATAAAGTATACTCATAAACTACACTCACTAACTCTACTTATGAACCAGATTCTTTTGGTCAGAATCTTATTTTGTGTTAATAAACATGTCACCTGTGTGTGTGTGTGTGTGTGTGTGTAGTTGGTGCTCTGCAGATTCAGTGTTATCAGTGTGAGGAGATTCGGCAGGATGACTGCTCATCTCCAGAGTTCATCGTTAACTGCACTGTTAATGTGCAGGACATGTGCCAGAAGGAGGTTCTCATCATGGAGGACGGTAAGAACACAGTGTCAGATTTTTATAATGTTTACACGTTTATTCACTCCGAACAAGAACCGCCCCCCGAGTCTAGACATATAACAGCCCCTTCGCCGTCATAACAGCCCCGTCGCCATCATAACACCCCCGTCGCCGTCATAACACCCCCGTCGCCGTCATAACAGCCCCGACCCTGTTATAACAGCCCCGTCGCCGTTATAACAGCCCCGACCCCGTTATAACAGCCCCGTCGCCGTTATAACAGCTTCTTCACCTTTATAACAACCCTGTCGCTGTTATAACAGCCCTGTCACCGTTATAACAACCCCGTCGCCGTTATAACAGCTTCTTCGCCTTTATAACAACCCCGTCGCCATTCTAACAGCTCCGTCGCCATTATAACAGCTTCTTCACCTTTATAACAGCCCTGTCGCCGTTATAACAACCCCGTCGCCGTTATAACAGCCCTGTCACCGTTATAACAGCTTCTTCACCTTTATAACAACCCTGTCGCCGTTATAACAGCCCTGTCGCCGTTATAACAGCCCCGTCGCTGTTATAATAACCCCGTCGCTGTTATAATAACCCCGTCGCCGTTATAACAGCCCCTTCGCTGTTATAACAACCCCGTCGCCATTATAACAACCCCGTCGCCGTTATAACAACCCCGTCGCCGTTATAACAGCCCTGTCACCGTTATAACAGCTTCTTCGCCGTTATAACAACCCCATTGCCGTTATAACAGCCCCGTCGCCATTATAACAGCTTCTTCGCCGTTATAACAACCCCATTGCCGTTATAACAGCCCCGTCACAGTTATAATAACCCCGTCGCCGTTATAACAGCCCTGTCGCCGTTATAACAGCCCCGTCGCCGTTATAACAACCCTGTCCCCGTTATAACAACCTCGTCGCCGTTATAACAACCCCGTCCCCGTTATAACAACCTCGTCGCCGTTATAACAACCCCATCGCCGTTATAACAGCCCTGTCGCCATTATAACAGCCCCGTCGCCGTTATAATAACCCCGTCCCCGTTATAACAACCCCATCACCGTTATAACAACCTCGTCGCCGTTATAACAACCCCGTCGCCGTTATAACAGCCCTGTCACAGTTATAATAACCCCGTTGCCGTTATAACAGCTTCTTCACCTTTATAACAACCCCGTCACCGTTATAACAGCCCTGTCGCCGTTATAACAGCCCCGTCACCGTTATAACAGCTTCTTCACCTTTATAACAACCCCGTTGCCGTTATAACAGCCCCGTCGCCGTTATAACAACCCCATCACCGTTATAACAACCTCGTCGCCGTTATAACAACCTCGTCGCCGTTATAACAACCCCGTCGCCGTTATAACAGCCCCGTCACAGTTATAATAACCCCGTCGCCGTTATAACAGCCCTGTCGCCATTATAACAGCCCCTTCGCCGTTATAACAACCCCGTCCCCGTTATAACAACCTCGTCGCCGTTATAACAGCCCCGTCACCGTTATAACAACCCCGTCCCCGTTATAACAACCCCATCACCGTTATAACAACCTCGTCGCCGTTATAACAGCCCCGTCACCGTTATAACAACCTCGTCGCTGTTATAACAACCCCGTCGCCGTTATAACAGCCCCTGTCACAGTTATAACAACCCCATGTTACAGCATTGTGTCATTACAGAGGTACAGTGTTACAGCAGTACAATATTGCAGTGTTAGTGTTACAGTGTAACTGTTTACTGTAACATTATTGCAGGGTTACACTGTTACAGCATTGTTACTGCATATCCTGTCATTGGCATTCATTGTCTTGATAGTGTTTAACCCTTAGTTTGCATTGAATTGCTGTTAGCACATACACTGATAGACACTTTGATAGCATTTAGCATTTCTTTTAGGATGTAGATTTTTATTTAGCATTAACACTATTATTAGATTGCATGTCTCTAGTATTAGAGAGTATTAGCATTGTCTGTCTGTGTCTGTCTTTATTGTTCTTGTTGTTAATTTATAGTTCTATTTTTGCCATTTCCCCGTGTGTTCAATCACCCCCTTCTTCAGTAAATTTCAGTTTCCTAGAGTTCATTCTGTTACAGTTACAGTGATACAGACCGGACCTTCCTGTTCAGCCATGGCTTCTGGGTGGGGAACACTTTGGTGGGATTAGTTGTTAGAACAGTCTCAGTGCAGAAGTCTATGTAGGCCAGGATGTACTGATGTACTGTATTCCTCTAGATCAGCTCTCCTCATGAATACATCTCTGTCTGTAAGCTCAAAACAATCTTGCAGTTGTGAGGTGGCTTCTTCACTCCAAACTTTGAAAGTAATAACATCTGGCTTTGTGCTGCTGATTAGCGGCATATAGGACGGGTTCAACACCAGTGAAACATGATCTTGACAGGCCAGATGTGGGGATGAGTTGGCTTTGTAGGCTCCCAGGAATAATTGTATGGATATCCAGGATATTCTTTTCTCTAGTTTGTTAATGTTAATGTAATTTAAGCAGTATTGTCTTCAGTTGCTTATTATGTTGTTGTTACTGTTGATGTCATAGTTGTTGATGCTGTTATTGCTTTTGTGTTATTGCTTTTATTGATGTTTTTATCGTCATGATTGTTTATGTTGTTGGTGATATTGCTGATGGTGATTTTTTTTTATCATTGTCATGGCTGTTATTGTTTTCAGTGTTGTTGTTGGTGGTATTGTTGTTGATGTTGTATGGTGTGTGTGTGTGTGTGTGTGTGGGTGGGTGTGTGTGGGTGGGGTTAATAAAAACAAGGGGGCTATTCCAGGCAGCGAGCTAATAAAAGTGGGACTTGTTTGAAATAGGCTTGCTTGATTTAGAGTAACAGGTCAATCCATCCATGAAATTCTTCTCATCCAAGCCAGAATTTGCCGATCGAAGCTCACACCCACACATGATATATGAGGAACAATGACATATAATTAAATTATACAACAAATAGACAAACATGATTGTAAATAAAAGCAGCACCTTGGCAATTAACAAAGCTGAAGAAGCAGCATGGCAGAGAATATACATCTGAATAAATGTGTAATAACATATCATTAAAACAAACAAATAAAGAAATTATATAAAAGACAATTAATTGGTTCTGCTCATAAATCATATACAGTATATATAAGATTATTTAGCCAGATTTTTACTGTCTGTGCTTTAACTACACTGTAAGAAAAAGTTCATACACTTTATAGAAGTTGAATATACTTGGTTCAAATGTATATTAGCTTCGATTAGCTTCATTTGCGGAACCGAAATTAGCCGGGCTTGTTGAAATAAACCTGGCTTATCTAGTTAGCTTGCTTCATGGAATAACCCCAAGCTCTTTGATGGATCCTGAGTAAGAATACAGTGTTAGTGTGTAAGCAGGTTAGATATTCCATCATTATTCCTCTGTGTGCTTCTGGTTTTATTTGATCTTATTTTATAAAATGAGTTGCACAGTACATGATGAACATGGTCAGTGAGATATGACCCACAGTGGAGTGTGGTTATATAAAGTGAGGAGAAAGATGTTACTGTTATGCTTAATGTAAGAGTGTATGTATTTACAAATGTACTTATGAGCTCATCTATGAGTTTATTTAATATAAATAATAAACAATCTAAATAAGAATGCATGAAAAAACAAGCAGAATTTGTGAGTTAACTGAATAACATAACCCAATATCCATGATAAAGTTGTAATGGGGTCTATGGGGAATAATCAATATTAGTGAAGAGACACAGATCGCTTTACTGTGTAATTTATAAAGTAGAATCTGTGTCCTTATTTTCTTTTAGCCTGCAGCCACTATTAAAGTCACACAATAAAAGAGGGAGAGGAAAAAAATAAGGGAAAAGAGGAAATGTTAAAACCACATAAACACTTATCAGTGAACTCAACAAATCAATAACAAATAGAAAAATCTAATTAATAATAAAAATATTGCCATGGTTGCACCAAAAACGGCGCAGGACAACAACTCTCATCAGCCACTGCACCACACACTGTCATGACGTTCATGTCACATGACTGTTTGCACCTGATCCACATTTATGTTTAATGAGCACTAGTATTTAAATCAATTCATTATTAAATGTTTAAGTATTGAAGTGGGAAAAAATATGAAAAACAAAGAACTTGGTGGGGAAATTATTGTTCTTTAAAATATGACTTTTCTGTTTATCAAATATTAATTTAGGGTAGTAAATTAAATTAATTTCTGTGTGTCTGTGTGTCTCTGTGTGTGTGTGTATACAGGTGTACACTACAGGAAGTCATGTGCGTCGTCTGGGGCGTGTCTGATCGCATCATCAGGGTATCAGCAGTTTTGTACAGGGAAGCTGAACTCTGTCTGCATCACCTGCTGTAACACACCGCTGTGTAACGGCCCACGGCAGAGACGCCGCCCACCCGGCTCGCCTGCCTCACCCCTCCCCCTACTGCCCCTCTCACTATTGCTCATCTCTGCCCTCCTCTCACTGTCTCTCTCTCTGTCTGTCTCTCCATCTGTCTGTCTCCCTCACTGATGCTTCAGCTCTGCACGATCACTGACTTTATATCACTTACGCAGAAACCATCAAAACTGTCTCACTCCCACTGTCTCCCTCTACGTCACCCTCTCTGTTTCTCTCACTGACGCTAAAGTTCTGTCTCTCTCTGCCTGTATAATTCTCTCTCTCTCTCTCTCTCTCTCTCTCTCTCTCTTTCTTTCACGCTCTCTCTTTTTCCCTGCTCCATACAGCAACTAAATTTATGCCAGTCAGATATTAAAGGTCATATCCTCTTCCTGTCTCACTCTCACTTTTACTCTCTCTTTCTCCTTATCCTTGTCTCTCCCTTTGTTCCCAGGCTGCTTCCTCCACACACTCTCTCTTTCTCCATCCTTATTTCTCTCTCTTTCTCTCTCTCTCTTTTCTCTCTCTGGTTCTCTGTATCTCACTCTACTGTATTGTAAATAGATAAATATTCAATATGTGATCTGGACTTTATGGTTTATACTGAACACATTGCCTTTCTCACTCCCTGTCTCTCTCTCCCTGTCTGTATCTCTCCCTGTCTCTCTCACTCCCTATCTCATTCTCTCCCTGTCTGTCTCTCTCCCTGTCTTTCTCACTCCCTGTCTCCCTCACTCCCTATCTCTCTTTCTCCCTGTCTGTCTCTCTCCCTGTCTGTCTCTCCCTGTTTCTCTCACTCCCTGTCTCTCTCTCTCCCTGTCTCTCTCTCCCTGTCTCTCTGTGCTTTCAAAAGACAGGGTGTTAGTGTTGGTCAGTCTATACAGGATGTGCAGGTTTATACACACAACTCCATAAGAATGCAGTTATAACTCAGAACCACACTGCGCTGCAACACCTCATTGTTGAAATAAATAAACTAATAAATCTACCTGTTTATGAGCTCTCTCTCTCTCACTCTCTCTCTCACTCTCTCTCTCTCACTCTCACTATCTCTCTCTCACTCTCTCACTCTCACCATCTCTCACTCTCTCTATCTCACTCTCACCATCTCACTCTCACCATCTCACTCTCACTATCTCTCTCTCTCTCTCACTCTCACTCCCACTCTCTCTCTCTCACTCTCTCTCTCACTCTCACTATCTCTCTCACCATCTCTCTCACTATCTCTCTCTCTCTCACACCATCTCTCTCTCACTCTCACTATCTTTCTCCCTCTCTCACTCTCATTATCTCTCTCTGTCACTCTCTCTGTCACTATCTTTCTCCCTCTCTCTCTCTCTCTCTCTCTCTCTCACTCTAATTATCTCTCTCTCACTCTCTCTCTCTCCTCTCTCTCTCTCTCTCTCTCTCTCACTCTCAGTAACTTAGACCATGTCCTTTCCACCTCTCAGTCTCTCTAACTCTATCTGTCTTCACATCTGTATTGTGTGTATGTGTGTGGTAAGGCATGGATCTCTGAGACAGAAGCTCTGCTGGGGACCCTGAGGGCTTCATTAGGAAAGGCTGTCGACTGTGTGTGTGTGTGTGTGTGTGTGTGTGTGTGTGTGTGTGTGTGTGTGTGTGTGTTATATAAGAGTGAAAGTTAGGAAATGAGGGGAAAGAGAGAGAGAATGTTATTGCATGAGTTGCTATTGTGGTGTAAAGTCACAGAGAGACAGACAGGACTGTGAGACACACTCATATCACAGCTTCATTATAAAACATTGCAGATCGTAACATGTTCTCGGAGATGAGGAAATTCTGAATAGCCCAATGATAAAATAAAAGTTTTTAACGGTGTTTAGAATGACATACCAGTTGTTAAACTGCACTGATGTGGAGGAGTTAGCAGATGAAAAGACTGATTAACTGAGAGCACAGCGTGGTGTGGAAACTCCTTATAGCTTAATGATGGATGAAGGATGTGATGTCTACAGCAGTGTCTGGGAGGTTTTAACACCATTTTCAACTCCGGCCTCAGTAGCATCCAACAATGGGTCTGGATTGGTCTCTTTGATCTGGCATGCGCCACTGATCTGACTCTAATCTAACTGAGTGGGATTGGATAGTGATGTGCAACCTGCAGCTCTGAAAATGCTCTTTCACACAGTGCTGGTCACGATGGAATTCACTACATGGAATTTATTTTCATTTTATTCAGCTTAAAAGGACAAAAATAAGTGTGGGAGAAATTCCTTCAGGAGAGGGTGGGATTAAAAACAGTCACAGTGATATGAAAGTGTTAATGGTCCAATAAAGCAAAAAAAAAAAAAAAAACATGTAAAAGTTTTGTGCACTTGACTGCAGAATCAGCTTCATCTAGTCTGATGATGGCTTTCTTTACCATTTTCCTGTGTGTTTTCTGCCTCACATGTACACACATTCACAGTTACAGAAGTATAATTCAGCTTTGAATGGTGTTAGTGTGAAAAGGGCAAAGTGCCTGAGTTATAACACACCATGTAATCAATTTGAAGGTGGAGGTTGATCTGATGAACTGGAGCATTTGCTCAGATATTCAGTATACAAAATCAGTTCCTCCGAAAAAAGTAATTTTTCCTCATTACAATTTTTAATCCATAAAAGTCTTTTTGCTGAATTTATTCTGAATGCTTATTTCAAAACTTTCCAGACATTTTCTCATACACTGATAATTCAGTATACACCTGAAAAACATCTGAAAACCATATTTGTGTCTGTACATGTAATGGGACACACTCAGTACTGCATGCACAGCATTAATTCAATACCGAGGCATTGATATTTATCTTCTCTCACAATGAGATTATTTTATCTCATTCTCTAACTACAGAATATCTGCCCTTTACCTCACTGCTGTCACAGCTGCCACACTAACTGGGTTTATTGAAGGTCTCTCAGGTTTATGAAGCACGATAGTTTATCTTCCATCCACATACAACTCAACTGAATGACTGAATGTTTAAAATTGATTTCTTCATGCCCTTGATAATGTATTTAAAAAAAGAGAAGAATTATGGGAAAAGTTTCACCCTATAATATGGTATAATGATTATACTTGCTTGCAGAAAACTGCTTGAAAATTGAAATATGATTGGTGACAAACTTAACCAGTAATCATTGAAATTGCCTTCTTAAATATAGAAGAGCTCTGATTGTCACTCAGGCACCCAAAATAACCCATAATTCCTATTCAGCACAGGAGCTACGATAACTAGATTCAAGATATCACCAGTCTGTAGAAGAATCACTTTCAGTTGCTGCATAAATTTTTTAAATAACACAGTCAAAATACAGAAAATGGATCTAACGGATCCTAAGTGAATCTGGTACTCAACACAAAGCCCACAACAATATCGAGATATAACAAGATCAGACTGGCTTGAATCCTTTAACACAATCCACCATACTTAGTTCACCATACTAATTCACTCTATCAGAGAAAGAGTTGGACCTCTTACAATGATAAAAAACACCTCTCTTAACATTGACTCTGTAAAGCTTTCAGACTAGCAGTTATCAAAGCAATATGAAACCTGATCTTTACCCATGTGAACTGCCAAATTACACTGTCATTTCACACCTCCAGGAACTCCAAAATCTCAGAGAAGGTTGAGGCTGAGCACCTGAGCTCATCACATACAGCATAATAAATGTTTTAGTTAGGAACAACTTAGCATTTGTTAAAGAAATATGAGCATCAGAGTCATTTTGAATTCATTATAGTTTTAAATTGAAGTCTATTACATTGAACTGAAGTTATTAACTGTTCAGTGATGGAGACTTGAGTACAAACTGTTCTTAGCAATTGCAGTCTAAAGGCTATCCAAGGATGAACATCCACATCCATCTTTATGGTTTCTATGTGGTACCATCCACAGTGATCTCATGTTGATCTTTAGGCTGTCTGTGTGGGGCAATCCTCAAGGTCAGCCAGTGATTTTTAGATGATGAAACTCCAAATAGAAGTAGGGCATCAGGATGGATCAGGCAGGAATGGAGAGCAGAAAGGGTCAGAATCAGTGGTATCTCAGCAGTAGCATGTGTAGCTCAACAGAAAACAGAGAACACAGATTATTAGGTATGCTCCTGTCCTGTAATTCTTTGTGAAAATATACATTGTGCATGAGTGAAAGCAGGGACTCCAGCAAGACTAACTATGACAGTGTAACTAAAAGGGAGAACCAGAAGGGAACACAGACATGAGGGCTCCCTGGGACTCAAAGTGGCCAGCTACTCCACCATCCACACACCTGGGTGAAGGTGTGAAAGTGGGGTGGGGTTACAGCATCCAAACATCCCAGTACACCACAACACTCTATACCTGTGAGCCTCTAGATCTGCTCCTTTACCTAAGAAAAAAACTATTCACAAAAAGCTTGAATAAACAAACATGTTTTCAACCTGGACTTAAACACAGAGACTGTGTCTGAGTCCCGAACACTAATTGGAAGACTGTTCCATAACTGTGGGGCTTTATAAGAGAAAGCTCTTCCCCCTGCTGTAGCCTTCACTATTTCAGGTATCAACAAACATCCTGCATCTTTTGATCTAAGTATCCTATATCCTCTAATGATAGCCCTGTGATTAATGAAAATGGCTATGTTCTGGTTATGTCATCAATCAGTATGATGTGTAGAAATGTAAGCTAGAGGTAATAAGGAAATTTTTTTGTCAATTAACATTAATTTACTTTTCTTCATCACCGCTACCATATTTGTAATTGTCCCTTGAGTTTGGCATCATCCTATGTTGTCCTCATATTAATGGATTTAAGACTAGTTTCATAGAAACGCTCACATTTCTCACACAGAATTTGTTGTCGGCTGACTGAGTGTCACAATATACTAGTGTTGGGTCCGAGTTCACCTTTGTTGAGTTCAAGTCGAGACCAAGTCCTTAACCAATTGAGCCTGAGTCCTTAATGGCAGAGTCCAAGTCGAGTCCGAGTCGAGTCCAGAAAGTAATTAAATTGAAAAAAGATTTAAAATTACGATTGTAAAATCAACAATGAGCTTAAATTAAT
>JANDJT010000155.1:0-11205 GCA_024331685.1 Stegophilus panzeri
ATGAAGATGTTGAAAACTTAAAGTTACAGCTTTACCTCTGACTGTTACACAGCGCTGACACTGGAGACTCCTTCCTTTAATAATAAAAGTTTCTTACAGAACACTTCACCACATCTAAGACTTTAAAAATCAGTTTATTATCACGGAAGCGTCCGCTGTTCACGTCCCTGTGAACGAGCCGTTACTATAGAAACACTAATGTATCAGAACGAGCCGTTAATATAAACCTGCGCTACTGCCCGAGCCGCTGTTATAGAGAATTAATCAACATTGCTAAATAATCAGGAGTGGCATGTGGAGGGTGGATTTAAATCTCAGAGAGGAGACGTTTCACAAAAACAACAAAATAAAATCAATATTTTTGTTGGACTTTTGAACCCTGAGCTAACAGAGGCGTTTTATTCTTTAAAGCATTTCCTCGAAGCGCTCTGGATATTGAGGAATTATCGTTCCCATCATTCTTCTCTGGCTCTCTCTCTCCGTCCCTCGGCGTCCATGTTGGACAGATTCGTGCTCTTTGACTCCATCATTATCTCGGCTGAACGATGCTACAGGGGAAAACTTCCTCACTTAACGCCTCAGCGCAATAACACGCTCTTTGTAATTGCTGTTTGCTTCCTGCTGCTGTGTGAGATTTCTCAGCAGGAACACTTCTCTCCTCCATCAGCTGCTTTATTCTCCTCACATGCGGAGAGACATGTTCCAATCATTCCTAGACCTGTTTCTGATGCCTGCTGCTCTTTTTTTTATATCTTTAACATTATATAGTGGAAAATATATATATACATTAGCTGAGAAAGGGCTAATCATCATGCAGTGAAGACTTTATACCTAAAGTATAAACGTTTATACAGTAAATATTTTATAGCTAAAAAGCAACATTTCATAGAAATAATACCTGATCCTTGATATATTCTGCTTATCAACATGTAATAACACATTTATCAACATCACCCGAGTGAGTACATTAATGACAGTGTCATTTTTATACTTAAGCGTAAATTTAATTTTGTGTAATCAGATATTCGTACATTCTGTCAAAGAGTTTAAAATAAAATGGAATATTATTTATTTAGTTATACATATATGACAAATGGAAAAACAAATCAGCCATTTTATTAAAAATTTTAAATATTGTCTGCAACATAATAAAAAGCCTCCATGACATTTTCAGGAATACATTTTGTATAAATATAAACTGATATAAAATTTGCACATTTCATGCAGTATATACCTATATAAAATACTTTAAACACTGATATTCTATATATATACATGCTTGGGGAGTAACGGAGTACATGTAACGGTGTTATGTTACATAATCAGGGTACAAGGAATTGGTAACAGTTACGTTACAGTACAGTTACGACAAAAAACAAAGTAATCAGATTACAGGTACATTTTGTGAAAAAAGGGAATACTATCAGGATTATAATTTTTTTCATTTAAAACCAAAGAAATGAATCTTTTGACAGAACACAATATAGACAGCTGCTTGATTATAGTTCCGGTTCTCTCGCCAGTCCTGGCAAGTAAATAACAGCAAATAAATTTTGCGCAAAGTTAATTTGGTAGAAATTAACACAAATTCTTCTCTGAAATGTTTTTCTTAGGCGGACGTCCTCTTTTTCAGATCTTAAAAATGCGTCTAAATTCAAGAAATGATTCGGCTTTAGTTTTAAATGATGTGTTTATGGTCTAATACTGCATGATGTGTGCACATGTTTGCATTGTTTTAACCCCTCTCTGTAAGTCCCACCTCCTCACACACCGATTGGTCGATTATAATAGGCTTGCAGCAGCTATTGTCCAAATTCCTGCCTCTCGACCGTTACCCTCCTCTCAGCGAGTGAAGCGATGTTGTGTTCGGTGTTAAACAGTTACTCCACAATAACAGTGAATGCCAGCTGTCCTGAGTCGAAACAACGCCCATGACCATATAAGGTTCACTTGTGGCATTGGATATTTTATTTTATTCCATGGTAATTCTAAAGAATGAAGGAAAAAAATGTAAAACCAATTTTATTTATTTATATTTATGTGATGATAATAGTGTGCCTTTCAGTGTATTAAAGTCTGAATTCATAGTAACACTGTTTTAAACACTATTAAGACCATGGTGAACCTTCCCAGAAGTGTCCGACCTTCCAAAATTCCTCCAAGAGCACAGCAACAACTCATCCAGGACATCACAAAAGAGCCAAGGACAACATCAAAGGACCTACAGGCGTCTCCTGCATCAATAAAGGTCACTGTTCATGAGTCCACTATCAGAAAGACACTGGGGGAAAATGGCTCCATGGAAGAGTGGTGAGGTGAAAACCACTGCTAACTCAGAAGAACATTAAGACTCATCTGAATTTCACCAAAACACACCTTAATGATCCTCAAACCTTTTTGGGAGAATGTTCTGTGGACTAATGAGTGGAAAGTGGAACTGTTTGGAAGACAGCAGTCCTGTTTCATCTGGCGTAAACCAAACACAGAATTCCACAAAAAAAGAATATCTACATACCTACAGTCAAGCATGGTGGAGGAGGTGTGATGGTGTGGGGATGCTCTGCTGCTTCAGGACCTGGGCAACGTGCAGTAATTGAGGGGACCATGAATTCTGCATTCTGGATTATGCAACAAGACAATGATCTAAAGCATAGGAGTAACTCCTAGTCCTATAAGAACGTGAAAGTCTGATCTCCAATTATCAGAAGAGCTTGGTTACAGTTATTGCTGCTAAAGGTGGCACAACCAGATTTTATGTTTAAGGGGGCAATTAGTTTTTCACACGGGTGATAGGTGTTGGATAACTGTTTTTGCTTCAATTAAAAAACTTATAGTGTGTTTACTCAGGTTTCCTTTGTTTTATGTTGCATTTTGTTTGAAGATCTAAAACTATTTAGTATGAGATTTACACAAACAGAAGAAATCAGTTTTCTTTTTCACAGCACTGTATATTCATTTAAAATCTACACTAAAACACTCTTATGCCTAAATACGCTTTAAACACATAAAAATATATACATTTATTATCTACCCTAAAACACATACATACATACCTGTATGAAATATTTAAAACATGTGCTAATATACACACTTATATTAATATATACTGTATATCAATGTTTAATATTTGCGCTAAATAGGAATCAGTTTTAACATATTGAGTAATAAAGTTTAGACCATCAATAAACAACTCTCAATTATTATTTTTATAGCTTTTTTTGGGTGTAAAACTTACATATATTCAGTTGCATGTAAATAACATAACATTAACTCATTATTGTCAAAGAAGTCAAATGAAACCTTCCATCTCAAAATATTTCATAATATAAACTTTTGTATGTCATCATTCATCTATCTACATCACTTCCATCACTGGTGTGAACTGGAATTACAGTTATTTTCAGAAATGCATATATTTGCATAAATTTCTATATTCATGTGCTTTTACATTATCTTTGACCTGAAATGAAATAACAAAGAAAGGAGTGTAAAAGCTTTTTGTTAAAATCAGCATCGCAGGTTTATGATGAACTCGTCTCTTACTAAAAACTGAATTGAATCAGTTGAACTGAGTTATTTTTTATTTTCACACTGACACACGCGTGAGGATTTGGATTTGTTTATGCGCTAAAGCCAAAAGGACAAAAAGAGTTTTAGACACAGATTTATTCTGAATATTCTCCAAGAGACGAGATCCTGAAGAGAGCAACGAGTTCGAGTGAAGAAAGAGAAATTTATTCTCCTCTATTTCCATCCACAGTTCATCTTCCTGCAGAGACACACACACACACACACACACACAGGGAGAAGACACACAACAAAAACGTCCAAGTCCTGAGGTCTGGAGTTCCCAGGAGCCCCGGCTTTCCTATGATCCTTGGCGTTCTCTATCGATCCGCCTCTGCATGACAAACGGGGTCACTTCAAACAGCACTCACTCTCTTCCTGTCGATTACCCAGCATTCCCTCTGTCCGCCCACCAGAATTGTTCAATAACACGACTCTTCCTGTTTGAGCTTTAGAGAGTTGAAGCTGCTTTAAATGGCTCTCGCGTCGGCCCACATCGATAAAAACGGACGCTTCGCTTTATTCAGCTGGAGAATAAAGAAACACTGAAGGTCTCCGTGGCGACAAATACAATCATAGCACGCGAACTCCAACCTGCTGAAGAATGAATCACTTACTCAGTGTCGACTTCAATAATAATAATAATAATAATAATAATAATAATAATAAACACTTTACAGTAACAGTACGAGTGCGCTGGTTTACATTAAAGTCCTGCACTGTGTGTCAATATGTAGGCAGTTCCCTACGTAGGCGCCATGTTTAAGCAACATTTAAACTCCATACTTAAAGACCGCATCATGAGGACGAGAGCTGCCGCTCCAATACACTTATTTTAGCTAAATTCTTCAAGGAGTCATTTATTAAGGTTAAGTGAATCACTAGAGGATTCTTCTGTTAATGTAATTGAATCACTCAAGTCGTCAGAAACGTACATATATCACTTGGCTCATTTACAAATGTAATTAAATCAGCAAGGAGTCATTTACTAATGTAATTTAAGCATTTGAGGAATCATTTAGAATTGCTTGATGAATCATTTACAAGTGACTCACTTGAGAGGTCGTTTATTAATGTAAGTGAATAACTCGAGGAGTTGATTAAATATAAGTGATTCATTCACGGAGTCATTTAGAATTGTAAGTAAATCACTCGAGGAATCATTTACAATTTTTAGTAAATCACTCAATGAGTCATTTATTAATGTCACTGAATCACCCGATTAGTCATTTACTAATGAAACTGAATCACCAGAGGAATCATTTATTAATGTCACTGAATCACTGAAGGAGTTGTTGATTAATATAAGTGATTCACTCAAGGAGCCATTTAGAATTGTAAGTAAATCACTTGAGGAGCCATTTACACTTTTAGTAAATCAGGTGAGGAGTCATTTATTAATGAAAGTGAATCACTTGAAGAGTCATTTATTAATGTAACTGAATCACTTGAGGAGTCATTTATTAATGTAGATGAATCACTCAAAGAGTCATTGACGGCATCATATAAGGCACGCCCTTACATTTTATTTAAGGACTCTGGTGTTATTTAGTTTAGAGATGTGGTTTGAACTGTGTTCATATTTTCTGTACTTTAATTTAATTAAAAACAATAAGACCTTATCCATAAACAGCAGACCTGCACTGGAATATGAGACCCAAATTCAAACAATCAGACCTCTTGTAGTTCAGTAGCGACATCATAACTGGAGTACTGAAGACGGATTTACGTAGAGCCTTTATAGAGAAGATCACAAAACCAATAGAGGAAAATGAGTCATGCAGAGAAAAGCAGGTTTCTGAGCAAACCCCAGCGCAGGGCCGTGACTCTCCAGAGTGAATCACCGACACCACATGAGTGAGAGGAGGAGTGTGTAACGCAGGAGATTTCAGCAGGAACACACTCGCCCTTGGCAGTGAGAACACTGAAGCTGAAGAGGATTTCCTCAGAGATTTACTCTCCGTTTATTCCCCCTCTGTTTCGCCTTTAATAACGTACGAGCACAGAACGTAATGCAGCTCTTCGAGCATCACACACACACACGCGCACGCACACATACGCACACATGCGCACACACATGCGCGCACACACACATGCACACACATGCACACGCCCACACATGCACACACACACTCACACGCACACAACACACACACACACACAAGCTGAACATACACACAAGCTGAACACACACACACACAAGTTGCACATTTTATGATTAGTGTATTTCACACTGAAACAGGTTGTATATAAGACGTGATGAATTACATCTGATGTTATTATAAATATAATTTAAGCAAATAGAATATGCACAAAAATATATTTTTTAATGCATTTCATTTACTTAAAATATTTTTGTACTTTAATTTTTTATACTTAAAATAAAAAAAAAATATGAATATGTTTTATGTTTGTATTATTTGTGAATAACAAAAAAAAAGTGCTTATTAACATAATTCAGTCCTGTGAAAAAAGTATTTGCCCCATCCTGATTTCTTCTGTTTGTGTATATCTCATTCAAATAGTGTTAGATCTTCAAATGAAATACAACATAAAACAAAGGCAACCTGAGTAAACACACTACACAGTTTTTATTTATTTATTTATTTGTTAAAGAAAAAAAAGAAAAAAAAAATCCAACACCTATCACCCATGTGAAAAACTAATTGCCCCCTTGAACTTAAAATCTGTTTGTGCCACCTTTAGCAGCAATAACTGCAACCAAACTCTTCCGATAACTGGAGATCAGACTTTCACTTACTTCTAGGACTAGCATTTACTTCTACACTTTGGATCATTGTCTTGCTGCATAATACCCACACCATCACACTGCCACCACCATGCTTGATCGTAGGTATGATGTTTTTGTTTGTGGACTCCTGTCTTCCAAACAGTTCCACTTTCCACTCATCCGTCCACAGAACATTCTCCCAAAAGGTTTGAAGATCATTAAGGTGTGTTTTGGCAGAATTCAGCTGAGCGTTAATGTTCTTATGGGTTAGCAGTGGTTTTCACCTCACCACTCTTCCATGGAGCCATTTTCCCCCAGTGTCTTTCTGATAGTGGACTCATGAACAGTGCCTTTATTGATGCAAGAGAGGCCTGTAGGTCCTTCGACGTTCTCCTTGATGTTCTCTCTTTTGTGACTTCCTGGATGAGTCATTGCTGTGCTCTTGGAGGAATTTTGGAAGGTCGGACACTTCTGGGAAGGTTCACTACTGTGCAGAGTTTTTCCATTTGGAGATAACGGCTCTCGCTGTGGTTCTTTGGAGACCCAGAGCCTCTGAAATATCTTTGTAACCCTTCCCAGACTGATGTACTTCAATCTCCTTCTTCCTCATCATTTCTGGAATTTCTTTCAACTTTTGTCATAGTGTGTTACTGCGTAAGACATTTTAACCAACTCCATGATGTTGAAAATGTTGTATTTAAGTGTTGATGTGATTGAACAGGGTTTGCAGTAATCATGCCTGGTTGTGTCTAGTCCAGGTGAACCCCATTATCAATGCAGTGTCATAGATTTGGGGAATTAGTAACTATGGGGGAAAATACATTTTCACATGGTATTGGAGAACATTTTTGCTTCAATAAATAACATCATTATCATTTAAAAACTGTACTGTGTGTTTACTCAGACTGCCTTTGCTTTATCTTAGATTTTATTTTCATTTCTTAAACAATTTAGTCTGAGATACACACAAACACAGAAGAAATCAGAATGGGGCAAATACTTTTTCTGTATGTATTCTTCTTCTTCTTCTTCTTCTTGATTACTTTATTATTTCTATTTTTATTCATTTTAAACTACTTTAAATCCTTTTCCCCCACACATCACTGGTATAATGTCAAAAATAATGTTCATGTTGACTTTTGAGTGGGAATTCCAAATTTTCCAGAATTTTAGGAACTTCCGGACAGTCCGGAACTCAAATGCATCAGTGTGTTGAGATGTGTTCACTGTGTGATGAGGAAAATGATGCTAACAAGTAACATGAGTGAATCACTTGAGGAATCATTTATTAATGCAAGTAAATCACTTGTAATCCGTTGTTAACGTAAGTGAATCAATCAATGAGTCAATTATTAACCTGTATGAATCACTTACTTTTCTCCTGCTGAAAAAAAAAAAAAAAATAGAAACCATCACAGAAATTCTAATGGTTTCCACTACAAATACCATTACAAACTATCAGTTGACCATTATAACCGTTACACTTACCATTATTGTATCCACTAGACATAACATGCCACCAATAGAAGGCAACACATTACCAGTGGAGACCCACAAGGACCATTACAGCTTCCATTAAAACCAATATAATTCCCATTTAAAACCATTACAAATTCTATGAGGGTTTCTGTTGTTTTTTCCAGCAGGTTGACAGTACTGATTTTACCGCTCATGCTAATGCTATTCAGTGTTAGCTAAAACTACAGCCATCATTTTAACCTTGAAAATAAAATGGTAATGGATTTCACGTCAGAATAATAATAAGTTTTCCCTGTCCTACTGAATTCTCCGCCATGATGTGAAATCTTCCTGAACTCTACAGCGATGTCAACCAAGTGGCACTTAGACAAGGGTGCTTTAAAAACAGCATTGGAACACGTCCCAGAGCGAGGGCTTGTTAAAGGCAGCAAGATGACAGCCTTCACGCTCACCTGACACACACGGTTAAATAATTTACTGAATATTATGAGCAAGACTTTGAGGGTGACAGGAGGAAGTGAAAAAGACACTTACATCTGTGTACGTGTGTGTGTGTGTGTGTGTGTGTGCGTCTGTAATGAATAAAATATGACCATTTCACAGAACAGTGAAGAAAGTGAATGTGTTTTATGGCTGGTTGGAAATGATGCACGTTAGCGCTGAGGATACGTTGCAGAAACAGGAATGGAAATGTTTATGTACATTTCACTGATAGACTGTTTAACATCAAGAGAAAAGGACATTACAGTTTGGGAAAAAATGAAATGACCAAAATGTCCACTTCAACCTCGATGGGGTCAATGAGCTGTGAAGTGCCATAATGCTAACGTAGCTAACAAGTAATGTAAGTGAACATGAGGAGTCTTTTTTTTGTTGTGAATGTAAATAAATCAGTCAAGGAGTCGTTTATTCATGGAACTGAGTCAATTGAGTTATTTACAATTGTAAGTGAGTCACTTGAGGAGTCATTTATTAAAGTAAGTGAATCACTCAATGAGTCATTTATTAATGTAAATAAATCACTCAAAGAGTCATTCAGTAAAGTGAGCGAATCACTTGTGTAATGCATGATGTAAATAAATTACAAGTATGAAAAGGAGTTGTTTAGAAATGTTAATAAATGGAAGTAAATCACTCAAGGAGTCGTTTATTAATGGAACTGAGTTGCTTGAGTTATTTACAATTGTAAGTGAGTTATTTGAGGAGTCATTTATTAATACAAGAGAATCACATTAGGAGTCATTTTTTGTTACTGTAAATAAATCACTCAAGGAGTTGTTTATTAATGGAAATGAGTCATTTGAGTTATTTACAATTGTAAGTGAGTCACTTGAGGGGTCATGTACTAATGTAAGTAAATCACTCAAGGAGTTGTTTAGTAAAGTGAGGGAATCATGTGTGTAAATTACAATGTAATAAATTACAGGGGAGTAAAAGAGTTGTTTAGAACGGTAAATAAATATAAGTGAATCACCCAAGGAGTCATGTATTAATTAAAGTGAATCACAGGTGGCTTTAAGCTTATATTATCTATTAGCTACGTTTGCTTCATAGCTCCAGAAACAACCTTCACACGCCAGCTGATCAACTGCATGTGGATGTAGTTGATTGATTTATAATTTATTAAACATTTAGCTGCACTTGCCCTTTAAATGCTAATCGTTCTAATAAAGATTATTCTAAATGAAGTGGAGACTGAGTGCACGATCGAGTCGTCTTTTTTAATTCGTCATTTATTAAAAACTGAAGACACATATTGGTAAAGAGTGAAAGTAGAGTTAATGTGAGATGGCAGAAATCCGAAATTTATATTTCACTCACATTCCTGAGGCGCTTCGGAGGGAATTGAAAACACGGCTCTTTGTGTGATTGTGAATCAGGAGGTGTCCTCGCAAAGCATGATGGGATTTTAAATGTGATCATGCAGTCAGTGATCATAAGAGCGCAAGAACTCGGCCGTCCTCTGTGTGTGTGTGTGTGTGTGTGTGTGTGTGTTTCATTTGTCTTCTGAAGGCTTTTATAATTAGATAATGAGTTTATTTGTGCATTCAGGTGTGTTATAGCGGTCGGCCATGCCGCAGCGTCTCATCACATGAGCATGAAGAAGAAAAAAACTAATATGATTTATGAAAATGTTTCTCCAACAAGACTTCATCATTCTTCACTAATAAAAGTTCAATAAAATGTTCCTAAGGTTTAAAGAATCGATTCTTGAAGGAAAATGAATTAGTGTGGGATAACTAATGGAACAAAAGGTTCTCCTGATCAAATTGAACTTTATGTTCCACTCTTGCTGACGGAGAATGATGGGGATTTAACAAAAGATGAGGTCATGTGACAGAGTGAAATAAAAAGTTTTTAATGTAGTGTTTGTGTGTGTGTGTGTGTGTGTATGTGAAGGAGAGTGTGTTGCTAGTCACCAATATTGTGTTGTGTGCGATCCGGAAAAATGTGCACATGCTCGGCTAACGATAACGACTTTAGAGGAGGAATTACGCTGCTCCGTTGACTTCGTAAACATCTGACTCACCGACACAGTGCAAAAACTAATCAGGAACATCACCCACTGGGACACACACACACACACACATACACACACACACTGTTTCTTGGCTGGAGATTTTCACAAGGTTGCTGTGTTTAGCTTCATGGACGGCTAACTCTGTTTATTTTGAATGGCAGGTGACCGTGATGCTTAATTAGCGCTATTATGAAAACCTGTTTAAAAATGAGCTAAAGGATTCCTCTGACAGCACGCTAACACTCACGCTAATGCTAATCTGAGCCTCAGCACCTCAAGAGCTAACACTCGCACGTGTGTGTGAGCTCATGCAGAGGTTAGCATTAGCAGCTAATTGGTTACCAGCTGGTGATCGTCTGATACCTTTTTCTCCCTGTGTAGCTCAAAAATCTAATACTGTGATTAATGAGGAAATAAAAATGAGTTCCTGATCTCAAACTGGAGTGCTCTCACGCTCTGCTGCACATCTCACTTCATATTGTTGGCTAATTATTCAACTGTGTAGACAAGACACATGAGCTAGTCTAGCACACACACATTAAATCATAATTACAGTTAAGTACACCTCAGTATTCCATACACTCTAGTATTCTGTACACTTCAGTATCCCCTACACTTCAGTATTCCCTACACTTCAGTATTCCCTACACTTCAGTATTCCATACACTCTAGTATTCTGTACACTTCAGTATCCCCTACACTTCAGTATCCCCTACACTTCAGTATTCCATATACTTCAGTATTCTGTACACTTCAGTATTCCCTATACTTCAGTATTCCTTACACTTCAGTATTCCGTACACTCTAGTATTCCATACACTTCAGTATTCCGTACACTTCAGTATTCCCTACATGTCAGTATTCCCTAGACTTCAGTATTCTGTACACTTCAGTATTCCCTACACGT
>JANDJT010000159.1:0-11199 GCA_024331685.1 Stegophilus panzeri
TGAAACCTGCTATAAAAGACTTCTCCTTTCTCCTCAGTAAATCGTACCTGCCCTCCAGATCAGTTCAGGTGTCACAACGGCCGGTGCATCCCTAAAAAGTGGCTTTGTGATGGAGCTGATGACTGTGGAAACAACGAGGATGAGGCAGACCTCATCTGCACAGGTAGACAACCATTCAATATGTTTATAAGCAGCACCATGGCCAAATGACTAGCTCTGTTTATTTCCAGGTGGGCTGTTCAAGGTTACTTTAAAGTATAAAAGAAATAAAGCAAACATGTTATAGACTCACAGTAAGCTGAAGTGTAGCTGTGCTAAAAACTAAAACCCCACTGGCTAGAGTTCATGTCTGTCTGCTTAAATGAGGCGGGATCTGACATATTAACAATTATGTGCTTTTAGACTGGGTGTTTGGTTAAAAGGTAAGTTTTAAACCTTCTTTAAAAGATGATGAGGCACATTGTGACGTTTAGGTTCTTTACTCTCGGCAGTGCATATTAGGAGTACAACAGGTACAACTGAGTAATAAATAATACCTGAGAAGTATTACTAACAATACTCTGCTTCCTTGTGGGACATTTCTTTGGACTGTGTTAACTTTTCTACAGCAAATACAACCTCAGGTCGAGTTCTACCACTTTACTTTTCTTATTTCATCTTTAGCTTGTTGTGCACCACCACTTAAAACTCATGACTTGTCCTAAATGGAGATGATCCAGCAAGTGAGAAAGAGGTTCTGGAATTTTGGTATAATTTCCCCTGTTGGTGCAGTCCTGTGTGTAAAATAGCTTCATGCTTGCCAGCGTAATTCATCACACACACACAACCGGGACACAAAATCGGTTTCACTTCACTGTGTGTGTGTGTGTGTGTGTGTGTGTGTGTGTTTGAAGAGTTCGGAAAGTGCTGGTGGCCTTCCTCCCTATTCACTCTTTTTATTTTCACTTTCTTTTACTATCATCATTCTCTCACTGCATTCTAGAGAGAGAGAGCGAGAGAGAGCGAGAGAGAGCGAGAGAGAGAGAGAGAGAGAGAGAGAGAGAGTCTCCGAATCTCATTTTGTTCACTACATAGTGCACTATTTTTGGGAGCCTGAATTTTATAGTCATTTACAAGATGGATATCTAGTACCCATGGTTTGGGACACACCCACGGTGGACTGATGATGGTTTACATGGCCTATATAGTGAATAGGGAGTATGGTTTGGGACACACCCACGGTGGACTGATGATGGTTTATATGGCCTATATAGTGAATAGGGAGTATGGTTTGGGACACACCCACAGTGAACTGATGATGGTTTACATGGCCTATATAGTGAATAGGGAGTATGGTTTGGGACACACCCACAGTGAACTGATGATGTTTACATGGCCTATATAGTGAATAGGGAGTATGGTTTGGGACACGCGCACAGTGAACTACTGATGATGTTTACATGGCCTATATACATATGGCCTAGATGTTTATATAGCCTATATATATATTCTATATAGATGATGATGACCGAATGTGACACACACCCATTACTGAGCACATCACGTGTTCTGTTGCTTGGTGGAGTGAGTGAATGTGTGTGTGTGTGTGTGTGTGTATGTGTGTGTGTGTGAGTGAGTGTTTTAGTGCACACGAGTTGTAGAATTGTAAAAGTAAACTGTAAAAGTGTGTAGGTCAGAAGTGAAGGTGCTGCATCTCAGTTGTTCTATATTTAGTGTAGTACATAGTGCTTCTGATTGTGTGGAGTAGGGAGTAGGGTGGCATTTCAAACGGGGAGAGAGAGAGAGAGAGACAGATGGACAGCACTGGGAGATAAGAAGCGTCACATCCATTTCCTTTAGCTATAATATCTAAATGTGTCTAAAGCAGTAATCCTCAGGATCGATAGCACATCCACGCCGCTGCGTTTATTTTACTCTCCAGCTTTGCGGCTTTAGATTAATTTCCCTGGGCTGAGTGTCACTGGACACACGATAAAAGGTTTCAGACAAACGTCGCCATCTAACCCATAGGTGTTAATCGATTTAATTTAGATAGTCCAGACACACCTCTCCTTTTGGGACAATAAAATATTCCACTCTAATCTTATCTGAAGAATAAAACCTGAAACGAAAGGTCAGTGTCATTGATTAGTCAGAGAGAACGTACTTCCTGATTCCGTCTCAGAAACTCAGTAACACACACACACACACAGAAAGAAAGGGGGGGGGGATGTATTTTATTACCTCTCCGTAAATTAGAATAGAATTCTGAATGAGAAAAATAAAACTCAGCAGACAGAGCCTCGAGGTTTATTTATTTATTTGTTTATTTATTTATTTAGTCTCTTTAGCTGTGAAGCACTTTGTTGTGTTTCATCCTGTAACCAGCATTTACGTTGAAGTCTTTATGCTCGGAGTAAACATTTTAAAGGGGCGATTAAGTGGACGCTCTATTTCCTCGATATATTTCTCTGACAAGTCTGCAGTATCTTCAAAGCCTCAGCAGATATACCTGGCATCCAGGTGTCCTGGTGTCTGAGGTGTTGCTCCTGTCTATGTCTCCTCTCTCCTCTCCTGCTCTCTGACGTTCATCTTTAATCCCAGCAGGAATCTTTTTTTCTCTTCACTTCACTTCAGCTGCCTCGGAGAGCGTTCTGTCTAAAGCTCAGCCACAGACTCTCCTCCATTTCATCGGAATGGAAAGTGAAACGGCTCCAAATCCTCTCCAGCCCGCCTCCACAGGGAACACCTCTGCCTTTCAGCCATTTCACATCACATCAGCTGCCAGCTCTGTGTAGTGGAGGCTGTCGTATCGGGCACACATTCGTACACCAGTCGTGCCTCAGTGCTCGGTACTTGCAGAACCCAAGTGCTCTCGCGTTGAACAGAGTCACTTTTTCACTCCTCAAGGCTCAAGGTAAATGGTAAATGGTAAATGGCGCACTTATATAGCGCTTTTATCCAAAGCGCTTTACACTGTGTCTCATTCACCCATTCACACACACACTCACACACCAACGGTAGCAGAGTTGCCATGCAAGGCACTAACTTCCCATCGGTTCATTGTCTTGCCCAAGGACACTTCGGCATGTGGAGTCTTGTGGGCCGGGAATCGACCCGCCAACCCTGCGATTAGTGGACAACCCGCTCTACCACCTGAGCCACAGCCGCCCCACGGATACTTTCCCATGTAATTGACTAGCATGTGGAATCCAATCATGCTGAAAACATCTACACGCTCCTTCTGACCAATCAGAATCCAGAACTCAACAGCTCTGTCTGGTACCTTTGTCTACTGAAGACTCTGATACAGTAGTTAGCTCTGGTCCACTAATCTGATTGGACGTTCTGAGAGCGCTGATATTCCGTATAACAACACTGTGTGTATCACAGATAGTTTGTTACACCGAAACTGTTACTACACTTACTGCGGGCTGTCAGTCACCATGGCAACACGCAGTGCTCCGACTGTGACTTCTTCTTTGGGAACTATTTTTGTTGCCAGAGTGAAAATAAACTAAATCATCCGAGCGGCAGCCGCGCCGGTGTTCAGTATAACAGCGCTGTTGGTCGTGTGACGCTGCTCACCTCTACGGTGTGAAGTAAACCTACAGCTCGTCTATATACACGGAACACAACAACTCCGACCAGGAGAATAAATCTCAGTTGGAAAAATTGGTGTGTTTTTCCAATCTTGAGGTTTTCCCTACAAACCCGAGTGAGTAACTTGGCGGTCGTCCATCGGGAGCAGAAGTTATTACCTGTCCGTGATTCAGAGCACACACCGGTACTATTCCTCCTTCCTTCTCTTCCCTCTAAGTGAGATTTTCCTTCTCAGCATTTATCCTTCTAGCCCGCACCTTGTGTAATATCTAACATCCTCCTCCTCTCCTGTATTTCTCTGGACTGTACAGTACGTGCTGTTTCCTGAACTCTGGCCCTCGTTCCCTACAGGTTTATTTTCCCACTTCATACAGCTCAGCGTGAGACAGAAGCCGCGGTTAGTTTCATGGTCATGGTCTCACCTCCTTCTCACCTCCTTCCACACTTCTCTCTAATGTGCAGGCTAAACTGATGACTTGGCATTCTCTGAGCCCTCCTTCAATGAAGATCCAGCCTTATCTACAGATGAACATCATGTCTGACAGTTTATTGCTTACATTTTAAATTCTAACTCAAAACTTGTACATTTTTAAAGTTTATTTGTAGCCGTTACAGTCTTCATCGTTTTACCAATCACCAGCTACTTCTCCATCACGCACGCCTTCACTACGTTTTCCTTTACAGACAGGAAGTCGTACTGGCACGGCTTGGATAATGCAGACAATTATATGATATAAAGTTCTATTTCATTTCTACTGACCTCCAGAGGCGGTGCTTTCAGCACCTGGATGTCCATCACGTGTACATGTAGGTCGAGTGTTTATATCAAGTCACCTGTGACCGGGGTGATGTGTGCTAAAGGCACCTTTAGGGATACTAAAGGCACGTTCACCTCGAAAACGACCTCTTCTATTTTCTCGCGTTGGTAAGCAGGTTTCAGGAGTGCAGGCACCGCTGGTACTCTTGTAACCCGAAGCAGGGTTGGAGCTACGAACTTTCGTCCTCTAAAGACTGCGGTTAACCTTTTTTGTGATTATTTTACTTCAAATAGTACGCTATCCAGCGAAAGGTAAGTGACTGCTATCAATGCCGTTTAGCAGCGGGCACGCTCTAATTCAGCAATCGGCAGTTTACAGTTCATTTTCAGTTGGTGTTTCTCGCTTTAACGCGGATATAACGCTAAATAATTGAAGTCGGGTTGGAATCCCCTCCCATAAATTTCTGTTTATACTTATCTTGGAGTTATTCCCCACGATTTTGGTTGTTTCATTTTTTGACGGCGCGCTGCCGGTAGGCAGCACGCCCCGATTGGGCTTCATTGAATTGTTTTTCATCCCCTTGGTTTAGTCCGTGAATTAACTTAATTATTGGCTATAGTGTGAGCGTGTTCGCTCTTAACTGCTCCATATTGCACCATAGTGCATAGTTATCATAGAGGGATCATTCCCCAATATTGTTATTGTTTAATTCTCATAATTCGACTCATTGTGGCTACACAACGCCCCTGATTGGGGTTGATTGGAACGGGTGATTGTTCTTGTCCCCACAATTTAGTTACTGAATTTAATTATTTGCTATAGTGTGAGCTTGTTCGCTCTTAACTGCACCATATTGCATGACAGTGCGTAGTGATCATAGAGGGATCATCCCCCAATATGGTTATTTGTTTAATTCTCATAATTAACTCGTTGTGGTAGGACAGGCTACACAACACCCCTGATTGGGGTTGTTTTGAAACGGGTGATTGTTTTCATCCCTGAATTTATTTAATTATTGGCTACAGTGTAAGTGTGCTCGCTCTAAACTGCACCGTATCACATCACAGTGCATAGTGATCATAGAGGGATTATTCCCCAATATTGTTATTTGTTTAATTCTCATAATTGGCTCATTGTCCGTAGGACAGGCTACACAACACCCCTGATTGGGGTTGATTGAAACAGGTGACTGCTTTCGTCCCCATGATTTAATTCCTGAACTTAATTATTGGCCGCAGTGTGAGCGTGTCCGCTCTTAACTGCACCTTATCGAATTGCAATGCATAGTTATCATAGAGGGATCATTTCCCAATATTGCTATTGTTTGATTCTCATAATTGACTCAGTGGGATAGAAGAAGCTACACAATGCGCCCTGAAGGGCGGTGATCAAAACAGGTGATTGTTTTTCGTCCCCGTGATTTAGTTTGTGGATTTCTTTAATTATTTACAGAGATACAGCAAAGTGTAGATATTTTTCTCTTCGTGCTCAATTACCACCTGGCAGAGTGGTCACATGCAGAAAGCCACGTGGATAGTAATTACTGCTGGTACCTATGTTTATGACATGCATTGATTGCCTGGCCCCTCTGGAGCTAGAGGAGGGCCATGAGAGATGTCCCTTATGCCTGGGGACCACTTAAGAGAGGGATTGACGGAGATGGCATGCCTGAACTGTAGCTCCATGAGCTTAGCAGCATGGGCATCCAGGCTGGCCCAGCTAGAGGACAGGTTGGGCACTCAACCGCATCCTACACAGGCCATGTATCCCAGCTCTCATAAGTGCCGTAAGACCGATTCGCGGGGGGCCCCTGGTCAGGGGAAACGCAGAAAGGTAGATCCCCTAACCCAGAAGTTGAACACCTTGGCTTCTGAGTTTGCAGAGATTAAGTCTTTCCTCCTTAATCTGCAACCACCCAGTGCACAGCCTGCTAGTGGTCCTGCTGCAGCTGCACCACAGTTTCCTCCCCCAATACTCCCCCAGTGTGGCCCCCAATACTGTCACCAGCCTTGGAGACCCAGGAGGAGGATGCACTCTCCACTAGGGCTTCGGAGAGCCTAGTTATTGGGGGAGGTTATGGCGAGGAGGGGGCATGGGAGAGCTCCCATTCATCTCATCCCAATTCACAGGGAACGAGCCTCAGTACACTGAACGGCTCGGAGACCAGTCAGACATCAGTCAGGCCTGTGGTAAAAATGGCCTTGGCACATCTAGGGTTAGATGCAGCACCTGTCCAGGTGACTCCTCAGAGCACCTTTTTCAGGAAGACCTCTCAGTCCGCAGCTCTCTGTATCCCACCCTCAGCTCCATATATTGAGGAGCTGCAGAGGTGCTGGGCAGACCCCAGACGTTTCTCTTATCTACTGACAGACTGTAGAGCAATAGCTAATATGCAGGAGGCATCTGACCATGGCCTTGACCGCATGCCCAATATAGAGCCAGCTATTGCCGCCCTTGTGCTATCACCTGATGAAGCATTTCGGCCCAATGTACACTGCCCCCGGCCACATTGCCAGTTGACAGATGACTTGATTGTGAGAAGCTATGACACAGCAGCACGTATGGGATGTATTGGGAATTGAAGGTCACACCTTATGCTGGCCCTGTCCCAGACATTGCAGGCTTCGGAGGTTGACCCTTCTGCCCAGAGCCTGAGTGACGCCTCTTTGCAGGCATTCGCCTATATGACCAGGGAGTTGGGGAGGCTAATGTCTTCGTTAACCCTTGCCCGATGCCAAATATGGCTGGCCCAGTCTCCACTTTTGGAGCCCTGCAGGAGAGCCCTCCACTCTCTCCCGGTTATTCCTGGGGAACTGTTCAGCCCGGCTGCACAGCAAGCCCTGGAGCGCAGCCTACAGGTTACACAGGCCAGATAACAGTTTGCTAGTCTGCGTCGTGAACACCCCGCTAGACAGAGACCCTCTAGGGCACCAAATACGGCTCAGTACATACCACAGCCGATTACCCAGCCGAGAGCACAACACCCAGAAAGGTTTCATCAGCCAACCCCCACCCAGCCCCCTCGCTTGGCAGCGAGGCCAGACTTCGGGCCGTCACCCTTCCAGAAATTATACGGGGTGAAGGGGTAGACCAGGACTGTACCACTCCCGTGGTTGGGTGCTTCACCAGCCAGCAGCTCAGATGCTGGGAAGCACTTACATCAGACCCCTGGGTTGTATCAACCCTGTCACAGGGCTACAACATTCAATTCAGACGCCGACCGCCGAGGTGCCAGGGGGTCAAAATGACCTTAGTCAAGGACCCAAACAAGGCTCTGGCCCTATGCCAGGACGTCTGGGCTCTCCTGAAGAAGGGTGCCATCGAGCAATTAGACAGCGCTTTATGGAACAGCGGATTCGATTCCACTTATTTTATTATCGCAAAGAAAGACGGCGGATTTTGCCCCATATGGGATTTAAGATCTCTGAACACACACCTCAAGGGTTTCAAGTTCCACAAGCTACGTACAGTGGACATGCTGCATAGCATCAGGCAGAACGCTTGGCTTACAACCACCGACCTGAAAGACGCATATTTTCACACTCCAATCGTGCCCCAGCAGGCAATTCCTCCGTTTCGCCCCCGAGGGAAGGGCTTACCAGTTTTGTGTGCTCCCGTTTGAGATTTCACTGGTGCCAAGGGTCTTCACCAGGTGTGTAGCAGTGGCACTGTCTCCATTTCAGGCCAGGGAGATTCTAATTTTCCCGTACCGGGACGACTGGTTGATCTGGTCCCAGTCAAGGGTAGATGCCCTCAAAGAATCAGCATTGCTGGACTCCCATGTTACCAAGCTAGGGCTTACAGTGAATTATGGAAGGAGCTCTCTGATGCCCAGTCAGCGAAGACCGTTTATTGGCATCCAGTTGGACTCACGGTTGATGATGGCTACCCCCTCTCAACGGCGAGTTAACAAAATCCTCCAACTTATCAGTCACTTCAGCAGCAGCAGGGCTCTGGTCCTCAAAGCATTTCTGAGACTGCTAGGTATTCTCACAACAGCCTCATAGGGGGTCCCTTTGGGCCTTCTGTCATTACGGCCTCTCCAGATCTGGCTTAAGGACCTCGGCTTGCATCCCACTCAACACAGGCACAAGCTGGTCAGAATCACTACCAGTGGCCTAGGGTGACTACGCCCATGGAGGAGAAGAGCATATTTACCCAGGGGGTTCCCTTAGGCTGGCACAGCCTCCACCCTGGCGAATGGAAGCTGCACCCCGAAGTAGTGCAAGCGATCTGGCACAGACATGGCAGGGCAGAGGTGGACCTTGTCACCTCACTGCCAACGACACTCTGTCCCCCCCTTGGTTTTCACTGGGGGAACCAACAAGCCCCTTGGGCCAAGAGGCGCTGGCCCATGTGTGGCCGAATGGACTGCTGTATGCTTTCCCTCCACTACCGCTGATACTGCCCTCCCTAGACAGGATCTTCAGGGGCAATCACAAGGTGCTACTAGTAGCCCCCAAATGGCCAGAGAGGGTGTGGTTTCCAATATTACACAGATTACTGTACAGGGAGCCTTGGTGCCTCCCTGTGAGGAGGTATCTCCTCTCACAGCTGGAGGGTTGAATCTGGCACCTGACCCCATCCCGGCTGAAACTTTGGGTCTGGCCTCTGAAGGGCCAGAACAGGGGCACATAGAACTTCCTCGTGACCTTGTTGGTATTAGTCATCCAGGTGCTGAAAGCACCATCTCTGGCAGTCAGTAGAAATGAAATAGAACGATGGTTACATATGTAACAATGGTTCTATGAATTTCGGATGACCTCCAGAGCTTGGCAGTCACTTGGAAGATCCACGAGAAGATTGCCAAGAGGTCATTTTCGGGGTGAACGTGCCTTTAGTACCGGGGCAAAAGGCACACTTCACCCTGGTCGCAGGTGACTTTGTTGATATAAACACTCAACCTGCACGTACACGTGATGGACACTCAGGTGCTGAAAGCGCCATGAAGGCGGTCATCCGAAATTCATAGAACCGTGGTTACATACGTAACCCTCATTTTGTAAACTATTGAAAATCAAGATATGGGTTTTTTTTTGTTTGTTTGTTGTTGTTTTTTTAAACCCTCAAGTGGGCGTCTATAGTTTTGACATTTGGAAGTATGTAAGAAGTTTAATTGATTTGCTGAAAAGTCTTTCATCTAAAAACAAAGATACGCATTTCCTGATGGAATTACTGCGACTTTACGGGTGCTGAAAGAGAGAACTGAAAGAAAGAAAGAGAAGGAAAGAAAAAAAAAACTAAGAAAAAAGTGGAGGAAAAAAAACTAAGGAAAAAACGAAGAAAGTAAGGGAGATAAAGAAGAAAAAAGTATGATAGAAATATGGAACAAACTAAAGAACGAAAGAGAGAAAAACTAAAAGAAAGAGAGGAAACTAAAAGAGAAAAAACTAAAGAAGGAGAAAAACTGAGCAAGGAAAAAAACAGAGAGGGAAAAACGAAAGAAAGAAAAGACTAAAAGAGAAAAAAGATAATGAAAGAATAAATAAAAAGTATATGAGAGAAAGGTGGAGCAAGAGTGAGCTGTGGAATGCAAGAAAGAAAATTTAAAACAAATTAAAAAGTAAAAAAGGAAAGAGAGCAAAATAATGCAAAAAAGATTCAGTGAAAAGGAAATGACTATAAAGACGGCAAAAGAATGAAAAGAAAATGAAAGAAAGAATGGAAAAAAGAGAAAATGGAAGAGGTCAAAGAAAGAAAGAGAGAAATAAAATAAGAGGATGTACGGAATCTGCTGTAATGAGCGGTTATTATAGAAACCATAACCTATATTAGAAAGGGGGCATTAATATAAACCTGCACTACTGTCATGTCAGAGCTGCTGTTATAGAGAACAGTGAGGGATAAATGTGAAATAATCACCACGCTGTACGATGTGAACATCACACACCACAGTGCTGTAACCATGAACTCAGATTTCCCAGAAGCCTCAGCGCTTTATACTCCCTGCATCACAGTGCGGTAGGGCCGGATGATTAATCGAAAAGTAATCGAAACAGAAAGTCAGAACCTCTAACTGACTTAATTTCCCCTTGTCGGTTATTTCATTTTTTTAATCCTGTTACTACTTTCCCTTTAAGAACAATCTACCGCGTGTGTAGTCACGTGACTCCGCCCCATCCAGTCAGCGGCACGGAAGCAACATGGAGGTGAACTCAAACACCGAGTCAACTGTGCAACAGGAGCAGCTTGTACCAAAGAAAAACGCCGTGTCCCTCATTTAGACGCATTTTGGCTTTAGTAAAGAAGACACCGAACAAAATGACGTTAAATGTAAACATTGCAGAAAAAACATTTCAGCGACCAAAGGTAATACCACCGATCTGTTTCAACACTCGCAGCACAACCACGGTACCGAATATTAACAGTGCATGGCTCAAAAAAAGAGAGCCTGACAAGCGCCCAGCAACAAGTGCCTCCACAAAGCAGGTGTCGATAACACAAGTATTTAAAAATGCTACACAGTATGAAAAGGATTCAAGAAGATGGAAAGAAATAACTGACGCTATTAGTTACTACATTGCGAAAGATATGGCTCCCATAGCTACAGTGGAGTGCAGTGGGTTTAAACACCTCGGTAAAACTCTCCACAGAACATACACTCTGCCACTGCTACCATATTTTCCCCAAACTACGCTGACCAACACGTACAAAACATGTCATAAAGAGGTAGATGCTGAACTGAAGTCTGCAGTTTACAGTCACATCTGATCTCTGCTCAAGTAGGACCATAGATTATATAGTTCAATAGTTTGTGTTATATAGTTTATATAAATTAATAGTTTGTGTTATATAGTTTATGTAGTTTAATAGTTTGTGTTGTATAGTTTATATAATTTAATAGTTTGTGTTATATAGT
>JANDJT010000160.1:3239-15591 GCA_024331685.1 Stegophilus panzeri
AGGATCTGGAGAGATTCTGTATGGAGGAACGGTCTCAGATCCCTCGCCATGTATTCTCCAACCTCATCAGGCATTATTGGAGAAGACTCAGAGCTGTTATCTTGGTAAAGAGAACTAGCACAAAGCATTGACTAAAAGGGTGCCAATAAAATAAACAACATGACATAAACAAGTTTTATCAGTTATCAAACAATAAAAGTTTTATCAACTCATGTTTCTCAACCAAGATTGCATCAGTGATCACGAATGTCCCAGTACGGTTTGGTCTCTTCTGAGAGTAGAATGGACACACAAACACAGCAGCAGCAATTATTGGACAGCACAAACTGTTTCAATTAAATATATGGTAATTAGCGTGTGTGTGTGTGGTTCTCCACTGAACTGTGCTAATCGGCTCTAGATTATGTAAACCATAGATTATGGAACATTCCTGCAGTGGTTTACTGCCTCGGGTGGAAAATCTTTCACTCTGTGACGTCTGAGAAAAGCAGAGATAAGACAACGCTCAGCAGAGATTATCACGGTTATGTAACTCACCTTCAGTGCTAACGACCCGGATTCAGCCCAAATCACCTCACCGGAACCTCCGGAAAACCACCCGCAACCTCCCAAACCGTCCCAGTGTGGCGATTAGGAGCACTACTGAGTGAAAACACTATTTCAAAAACGTGCTTCATAAATGTTTACGTATAGATACTCTACATCTGAGAACAAATTATTCTCATACATAAAGAACATTATTAACCGCTCTTTTATTTGGTACTGTGTTGCTGTATTGTACTGTTTAGTAAGGTCTTTGTTTACAGGATCAGATTATTACTCGCTTATACGTTTATTATTCCTTTCATTGTTTATGTTAGTTAGTTAGCTTTGTTCTGTTAGTTATTTATCTAATTTCATTGTTGTTTAGTTCGGGAGTTGTTTATTTATTTACTCAGTTAGTTGTTATTTACTTAAGTTGTTATTTTTGTTTAATTGGTTATTTGTCAGATTTAGGTGTTGTTTTGTTAGGTGGTTGTTTCCTGGATCAGTCAGTTACTTCGATATTTACTTGGTTATGTACCTAGGTTATTAGTCACTTAGTCAGTTAGTTGGTCAGTTAGCTAGTTAGTTAATTAGTTTTGTTTAATTGGTTATCTAAGTTGTTGTATAGTTAGGTAGTCATTTACTTCACCGGTTAGTTAATTAGCTGTACAATTGGTTATTCATCTAAGTTATTAGTTAGTTAGTTAGGTAGGTAGGTAGTGTTTTTCTTTATCTTATTCTACTTTAGTTGTTGGTTAGTTATGTTGTTGTTTACTTCATTGGTTAGTTAGTTATTTTGTATTTTTTAATTCTTAGTTTTATTTATCTACGTTAGTTGTTGGTTAGTTAGGTTCTTGTTTACTTGATTAGTTAGTTAGTTAGTTAGTTGGTTAGTTGGTTGGTTGGATAATTGGTCAATCAGTCAGTTATTTAGTCAAAAAGCTAGTTAGTTAGTTAGTCAACCATTTAGTTGGTTAGTTAGTTGCTTAGTTAGTTAGTTAGTTGTTTAGTTGGTTAGTTAGTTGGTTAGGTAGTTAGTTATTTAGTTGGTTGGTTAGTTAGTTATTTAGTTATTTAGTTAGTTGGTTAGTTAGTTAGTTAGTTAGTTGGTTATTTAGTTGGTTATTTAGTTGGTTAGTTAGTTGGTAAGTTGCTTAGTTAGTTCGTTGGTTAGTTAGTTATTTAGTTGGTTAGTTAGTTAGTTATTTAGTTGGTTAGTTAGTTAGTTGGTTAGTTAGTTAGTTAGTTAGTTGGTTGGTTAGTTAGTTATTTAGTTGGTTAGTTAGTTAGTTATTTAGTTAGTTAGTTAGTTAGTTAGTTGGTCAGTTGCTTAGTTAGTTCGTTAGTTAGTTAGTTATTTAGTTGCTTAGTTAGTTAGTTAGTTAGTTAGTTGGTTAGTTAGTTGGTCAGTTATTTAGTTAGTTAGTTGGTTAGTTAGTTAGTTAGTTAGTTAGTTGGTTAGTTAGTTAGTTAGTTAGTTGGTTAGTTAGTTGGTCAGTTATTTAGTTAGTTAGTTGGTTAGTTAGTTGGTCAGTTATTTAGTTATTTAGTTGGTTATTTAGTTGGTTAGTTAGTTGGTAAGTTGCTTAGTTAGTTCGTTGGTTAGTTAGTTATTTAGTTGGTTAGTTAGTTAGTTATTTAGTTGGTTAGTTAGTTAGTTGGTTAGTTAGTTGGTTAGTTAGTTAGTTAGTTAGTTGGTTGGTTAGTTAGTTATTTAGTTGGTTAGTTAGTTAGTTAGTTAGTTGGTTGGTTAGTTAGTTATTTAGTTAGTTAGTTAGTTAGTTAGTTAGTTGGTCAGTTGCTTAGTTAGTTCGTTAGTTAGTTATTTATTTAGTTGCTTAGTTAGTTAGTTAGTTAGTTGGTTAGTTAGTTGGTCAGTTATTTAGTTGGTTAGTTGGTTAGTTAGTTAGTTAGTTAGTTAGTTGGTTAGTTAGTTAGTTAGTTAGTTATTTAGTTCGTTAGTTAGTTAGTTAGTTAGTTAGTTAGACAGTCAGCTAATTTGTTAGGTATTTGGTTGGGTAGTTTATGGGTCCCATTCTCCCACCACTTTGTCCCAGATTTGAAATGTAAGGTGTGTCAGACTGCAGTGCATTCTGGGTAATCTGAGCACTGCGATGATGTGGAGTGGTGCCGGCGCTCTGATGAACTCCACTTGATCTGACGAAATACAAGGAAAGGGGACTTGGGGAAAGGGAAGTCAACAAGCATGTAATAATATCTGAATAGTTCTCGAAAGACCTTCTCAACACTAACAGGAAGTGACACAAAGTGACAGGAAGTGACATATCGCAATAGCGTGTGGGTGTTAAAAATTTGTGCTTTACACATTCCTTCCCAGAAACGTGGAGGAAACACTAAAGTACACCGAGACACTCAGTCAGTACTGACTTACACACAGCGCTTATGAAGGTTGGGTAAACGTGAGAACGCAGCGGAGAAGAACTCTGGCTTTTCCCAAGCTGCTGAAATAACACACACAGAGAAAGAACAGAACAGTATCAGCACATCCTTCATTAGAGTAACAGCAATAAACAGCTTAAGGGCTCGAGAATGGCGCTCGCTCTCTCTCTCTCTCTCACACACACACACACACACACACACACACAGCGATCGCTTATTACTCATAAGAAAAGTAAACTATTCACTTTTCACTGCTGAACTATTCACTGCTTTGTGATGCAGCGTGGCATGATCTTTTTTTAATAAACCAAATAATTTCTAAAAACAGTTAAAGAAACATTTTAATAAATAAGTATTTTAATATATAATACTGGCACACATACTAACAAAAAAGCAAGGTTCCAGTTGTACCAGCATGAGATAGAGATAGAAAACGACGGAGAAACAGAGGATCATCTTTCTGTGTCAATCAGTGAACGCCAGTAAAAGTACAGAAAGGTATTTTAAGACTTCTTGGATTCAAGAGTTTGCATGGCTCGGGTATGACTGTCGCACGCAGGAAGTGTTTTGTGACTTTTGTTCCAAAGTGTGCAGAGAAATAGCGGGAAAAACTGATTTCATTACCGGAACCATTTCAACAAAGAGACTGTGAGAAAACAGGGCGATAGTCAAAAGCATAAAAAAGCTCATGACGATGTAATCGCAGAGTGTTCCACAAAAAAAGCAGTGTCTCGTGCATGAGAACAACATGACCAGACCGAAAGGAAGGATCTGAAAATAAAACTCAACACACGCCTGTATGATTGCGCGTGAAGAGCTGCCTTTCACCAAATTTACCTCTCAGACATTACTAATGAAGAAACATTGACTGGATGTCTGACAACGACACAGCTTGTGTTCCGAGCAGAATGCATCCAGTTGAGATGTTAGTAATCCTACCAATGTTGGCTGCTCAGTGTGAATGTGGCTTTTCAGCTCAAAACAGGATCAAATCAAAAGTACACAATTCAGCCTTGGAAGACTCAATCAGGATCAGCACACACACATCATCACTGGAACAGTTTGATCCTGGACCATGTGTCAAACGCTGACTTTCTGAAAACAGAGGAGGAGGAAGAGGCCAAACTCCACTCAATGCCCAAGTGATGCTGACGTAATTACGGTCAGTGACACCGGCTCAGATCCTGTGTAAAGAACAAGTATATAGTTCCCACATTGGAAAAGTCCTTCAGTTCCCACTTTAAGCGAACATGGATGAAAACGCTGACGCTGTAAAAGGACGCCAGACGTACAGTACACACATGACAGGATGACTGAAAGTAAATGTTTTAAAAAGTTTTAACGTAACTTCATTCTTATGTGGCACTTAAAATAATTTGGTGCCTGATTTTTTTTTTCTTCTTTCTTATTCATAGGAGCCTCCTTAATAGATTTTTTTTTTGTCTGGAGCCCTGCTTTTGACATAACACAATACAGACAGCTGCAGGATTATAGATCTGGTTCTCTCTTGCCAGCAACAAATGTATTTATTTTATTAAAAACAAATCCAAACATTGAACATGTTTTTAAGCTCTAAAATAAGCTCTAAATAAATAGTATTTGAGATCACTGAATTTATTTACATACGTGACCTTGAAGTCATGCAAAAATACTAAAAATAGATTACATTATTTTCATATTGTGATACTTTATGAAGTAATTTGTAACTGCGACGGAATACATGTTTAAAGTAACCCCACAATCCTGCTTATTTAGGTGTAAATAAAATCAATAATCACTACATGACTTTAATGAATGACGGTCTTTACTTCCGGCATTCGTGTGACGCAATAGCTCCGCCCCATACGCAAATGAATGACGTTGTAAGCTCCGCCCACCCCTCCACATCGCTGCAGTAATGTGAATGGCGCTCAGAGACCAAGGGGGTAGGAAGAGAAAAACCGAGCGCGTTCGGTTAGGAAGGAAAATCCCCCAAATGACACGAGAAAGAACAGTAAGTTATTGTGTAAACGTTGTTCTGAGATATCACTGATATTTAAATGTTGTTTAAGTCGCTGTGGGTTTCTTTATTGGTATATATTTTCCTCTAGGAGATGTGTATTGCCCGGCTAGCCGAGTTAGCATCCGTCCGTTAACAACGGTCTCCTTTGTTTCAGCGCGCGAGGCGCTTTTTCGGCATCAAATATTAGGCGTTTGTCTTTTTCAACAAATATATATGTAATTATTTTAGACATCCAGGCAATTTCTTTATCACATTTACGACGATTAGTGGTTGTAGCAGCAGATAAACAATCCCCTGGATCTTTCTAGTAATTCGCTGTGCCGCATGTCGCTAAAACAAACTAGGATACCATCCGTTTTAGGACGGGTCCCGCCTCCTGCGCTGTGATTGGCTAGTACTGGCTCACCTCATACGCTCTGATTGGCTAGCAGTGTGTTTTTCCGCTCAGTGCCATGTTTGATGTTGGAACAAACCAATCCGAGCGGGAGGTCTGTATACGGGTGGGATGTATAGTCTATGCGGCTAGTACGAACACACAAATGATACGGTTATAAATAAATAAAACGATTCGTTTTATTTTCTTGTCTTGTATAGTAGATAGTAAATAACCTACGTTGCCTTATTTGAACTTTTTTTGTGTTGTAAATATTGTCTGGTTATGTGCAGGGTTAAGTGCTGCTAGCTGTGAGCGGAATTTCTCTATAAAGAAGGATTGTTTTATTCTCAGCTTCTGTAAATAAATACTGGGGGGGTTATTAAAACTTGTTATGAATGTGTTCCAGAGTGAAGCAGATCACATCGGGAACCTTAAATATCATCATTTAGACTCGAACCAGATAAGAGAGTCGGTGTGAGTTTGTGTGTGTGTGTGTGAGAGATTGATCAGTTTGATCAGTTTCAGTCCCTTAGTTTCTCTGTGCTGCAGACTGCAGGGTGTGTGTGTGTGTGTGTGTGTGTGTGAGGAATTAGTGGCTGTGGAAAGCCTGGGATTGTGCTGGGGTTATTTCAGACCTCTTAGATACGGAGAGTGAGTTACACTGCCCTGGGACTCGGCTTATAGCAGGTTACAGCGGTTTATAGCAGGTTGCAGCGGTTTACAGCAGTTTATAGCTTGTTACTGCGGCTTATAGTTGGTTACAGCGATTTATAACGGGTTACAGCGGTTTATAGCAGGTTACAGCAGTATATAGCAGGTTACAGCGGTTTATAGCAGGTTACAGCGGTTTATAGCAGGTTAATAGCAGGTTACAGCGGTTTATAGCAGGTTAATAGCAGGTTACAGCAGTTTATAGCAGTTTAATAGCAGGTTACAGCAGTTTATAGCAGTTTAATAGCAGGTTACAGCAGTTTATAGCAGTTTATAGCAGTTTAATAGCAGGTTACAGCAGTTTATAGCAGGTTACAGCAGTTTATAGCAGTTTAATAGCAGGTTACAGCAGTTTATAGCAGGTTAATAGCAGGTTACAGCAGTTTATAGCAGGTTAATAGCAGGTTACAGCAGTTTATAGCAGGTTACAGCAGTTTATAGCAGTTTAATAGCAGGTTACAGCAGTTTATAGCAGGTTACAGCAGTTTATAGCAGGTTACAGCAGTTTAATAGCAGTTTATAGCAGTTTAATAGCAGGTTACAGCAGTTTATAGCAGGTTAATAGCGGGTTGCAGCGGCTTATAGCTGGTTACAGCGGCTTATAGTTGGTTGCAGCGGCTTATAGCGGGTTACAGCAGTATATAGCGGGTTACAGCGGTTTATAGCAGGTTACAGCGGTTTATAGCAGGTTAATAGCAGGTTACAGCGGTTTATAGCAGGTTAATAGCAGGTTACAGCGGTTTATAGCAGGTTACAGCAGTATATAGCAGGTTTATAGCAGGTTACAGCGGTTAATAGCAGGTTACAGCAGTTTATAGCAGGTTAATAGCAGGTTACAGCGGTTTATAGCAGGTTACAGCGGTTTATAGCAGGTTACAGCAGTATATAGCAGGTTACAGCGGTTTATAGCAGGTTAATAGCAGGTTCCAGCGGTTAATAGCAGGTTACAGCAGTATATAGCAGGTTACAGCGGTTTATAGCAGGTTACAGCAGTTTATAGCAGTTTAATAGCAGGTTACAGCAGTTTATAGCAGTTTAATAGCAGTTTATAGCAGTTTAATAGCAGGTTACAGCAGTTTATAGCAGGTTAATAGCGGGTTGCAGCGGCTTATAGCTGGTTACAGCGGCTTATAGTTGGTTGCAGCGGCTTATAGCGGGTTACAGCAGTATATAGTGGGTTACAGCGGTTTATAGCAGGTTACAGCGGTTTATAGCAGGTTAATAGCAGGTTAATAGCAGGTTACAGCGGTTTATAGCAGTTTATTGCGGCTTACGGCGGGTTACAGCAGCTTATGGCGGGTTATAGCAGGTTAGAGCGGTTTATAGAGGCTTAAAGCAGGTTACATCGGTTTATAGCAGGTTTCAGCGGTTTATAGCGGTTTATAGCAGGTTGTAGCGGTTTATAGCGGGTTATAGCAGGTTACAGTGGTTTGTAGCGGGTTACGGCGGTTTACAGTGGGCATGTGAGAGTTGTTTATATTGTAAAGCTGATAAGTTGTTTTTTTTTTTGGTTTTGTTTTTTTTTCCTCGAGTTTAATCATAAAATGGCAGTGCTGCAGATCTGTACCACACACACACACTCATGCGCACACACAGAAGGAGAGAGTGTGTAACAGGATGAATGGGTGTATAAAGGTGTGTTTGTGTCTAATGTTTAATGGCCTTGTACTGTCGTTATGCTATCCAGGTAAAGGTGTGTGTGTTACTGATGAGGAAGTGGGTGAGTTACACACACTGTATATAAACACCACACCGCTATAAAAGCTGAACTGTGTTATTGAGGGGATTAGATCCTGAAGCGACGCTTTGTCTAATCTAATACTGAGATTAGATTTACGTTCCCTGCTGGATAATACACCGACTGTAACGCCGCACTCCTTCCTTCAGCATCCTTTCTTCGTTTCTTCTTTCTCTTAAAACACACACACAGCTGATCACGTTACCATAGAAACCACAAAGCGGTGTAAACTCCTCTGTCCTGAAGATGTCTGGGACTGGAGACTCCTTCCACACGTTATACAAACACCTCCATCTCTGTTTACCTGCTTTCTTTATTCCTTCTCTTTTTGTCCATCGTTCTTTTCTTTCTTTCTTTTAATTTATTTTCACACACTTTCAGGTCCTTCCTTTCTGCTTTTCTCAGCGTTTTCAAACTCTTCTTTCTCTTTTTTCAAGATTATTTTGTTTTTCTTCAAATATATTCTTCCCTTCTTTTCTCACACTGTTCTTCTGTTCTCTTTTTATTTCTTTTTTTTAATAATTTTTTTTTTTCTTTCTTTCTAACGATGATATAATGCAAGTGCGAGGAACTTTTAAATCTTAAGATTATTCAGGCTTTGGAGTTGGAGTGTCAAAAAATAGTTTTTTGTTTTCTGACTACGACACGGGATTATTCAAAACACCAGAGCTGTTCTTTCTAGACGTTTCTTCTTCAGAACAATGCGTCGTTAATATCCCGTGTGTCGTTTTTTCCACAGTACGTTTTAATTAAAGTCCGCGCTGGCGCTCGCTACACACCTTAAATTCGAATGCGCACAGATTTTGCATTGGAACGTGCGTTTTTATCTTGAATTCGCCGAGTGTTCGAAGTTGGGCTTGTAATTGGACAGAAGCGGTTTCCTCGTCCTCATGGTGCAGGAGTGATGACGGTTTGCTCTTCGCAGTAACAATATCAGAGTCAGGGAGTGTTTTAATGATTCATTTCTGTGTGTCATGTCCTTTAGTTTCTGGTTAAATTCCTAGAGGTCGGTTGCGTAATGCTCTCGGGTTTGACGGTGTGTTCATCGGAGTTAGATATCTCTCTGACGTCAGACTTCGATCCCAGAGTAACAGCTGACCGACACCCGGTATCACCGCCACACGGAATAACCACACCTTTTTTTATTCAGGTTGGGTTTGTGGTGGGGGTTTTTTTTGCTCCTCTTTTCATGATGAAGTGCTTTTTCACGTCCGTGACACATTTAGAAGAAGCGATTGTCTCTCAACCACACGTTCCGGCTCTAGATGGACAGATTACACAGATTACAGTGAAGCCTTTCAGGAGCACGTATAAAAACACACACGTCTCACATTCATGCTGATTAACAGAATTTAAAACCAGGCTGGGTTTTTTTTTTTTTTTTGTGGTGTATGCTTTTCTCAGCACAGGAAACGTGTCGAATCACGTCTGAGGAAATAAATTATACGGTCCGTCCTTGTGGCGCAGTGATGTTTGATTGTAACTGAGACCTTTTAGCTGTACTCGTGTCCGACTCACGTGAATGGAAGAGGGCTTCTCCTGAACGCACGTTGTGATGATGTCGCGTCTCGGCCTGAATTTTTTTTGAAAAATCGCACGCCTTTCTGAATATTCGGGAATTTGCTTGATTTTTGTGTTAATGTCCGCGATCGCGAAATCGTGAAATCCTGTCAGGACTGAATATACAGGCTCGAGTGGGCGTGGTTTATGTCGAAATTAGTAAACGCGGTTTCTCCGTACTTTTGTGTGCGAATATATTAAACATTTTTGCAGCCAAAATAAAATGCATCACGATTGGCGATGAAAATCTCGACTAGTAATCTCGACACTTTAGGACAAATCCCACCCCCTGCGCTGTGACTGGTTAGTACTGACTCACGTGCTCGTCCTCCTCCTCCTCCGCTGTTTATAGGGTACCGTTACTTTTTGACGCAGTAACTCATGAATAGTTAGTTATACAATTTGTGCGTAAACGCTGCAGGAGAGAACGGTTTTCCGGACTAACCGTGTATGGTGTGTGTTTTGTCACAGGAAACCCCACTGTAAAATGGAGGATAGCTTTGATTGCGACTGCGGCGAGCTGGAGCCACCCGATCACTGAGGGAGAGCGTTTGTGCTGAGTTCGGCCGACCTCCTCCCCGCTCCTCCCCGCTCCTCCCCCCACACATCAGACTCGACGGTGCTCAGTTTATCACCTTAGGATCGTAATGCTGCTGCTGCTCAGGACCAGTCGTACACTGAAGGCATCTGCGCTGTGAGGATGCTGCTGCTGCTGGTACTCGCTTTCACACCTGCATTTCATCACTGATCTCACCTCCGTTCCGTCACACGCTCTGGGGCTGGACTCGGAGATTAGAGCTGGTTTTGTTTTGTTTAAATAAAGTTTTCTGTTTGGATAATTACCACGTCCTGAGCTGTGAGGACTCGCAATTTCTTTCTGCTGATTTTGGGAAATTCTTTTTTTTTCCTCCACAAAGAAGGCAGAAAATAAACCTCACTGCTCAAACAGCGTGTCATAAAAACCTCATCATTTTTAAAGAGAGGAAAATAATAATAATAATAATAATAATAATAAAAAAAAAAAAAACTCGTTTCTGGTGCTTGTTGCGTAAAATGGCGGAGAAATTCGAGAGCCTGATGAACATCCACGGGTTCGACCTGGGCCCACGGTACACGGACCTGAAGCCGCTAGGGTACGGCGGGAATGGCCTGGTGTTCTCGGCGGTGGACCGGGACTGCGACAAGCGCGTTGCAGTGAAGAAGATCGTCCTGACGGATGCGCAGAGCGTCAAGCACGCGCTGCGAGAGATCAAAATCATCCGCCGCCTCGACCACGACAACATCGTGCGCGTGTTTGAGACGCTGGGGCCGAGCGGGCGGCGCCTGAGCGAGGACGCCAGCTCTCTGACCGAGGTGAACTCTGTGTACATCGTGCAGGAGTACGTGGAGACAGACCTGTGCACCGTGCTGGATCAGGGCCCGCTCTCGGAGGAACACGCCCGCCTGTTCGTCTACCAGCTGCTGCGCGGACTCAAGTACATCCACTCGGCCAACGTCCTGCACCGAGACCTCAAACCCTCCAACCTGTTCGTCAACACCGAGGACCTGGTGCTCAAGATCGGAGACTTCGGCCTGGCGCGCATCATGGACCCGCACTACTCGCACAAGGTGAGGCTTTACACCTCTATGCTCTTCTGATCCTGCTATTTGGAGAATAAACTTAGACAGCTTCTTTCTGATTGGCCATTTTGATTTGAGTTCTGAAGTGACTCGGATTCTACCCTATAATCAGGAGGTTGTGATTTTGGTTGTGATCCCCATGATTCCCTCTCTCTCTCGCTCTATAAAGAGTCACAGCGTCTCTGAGCTCATGTATGTGGAAGAGGGCAGACAGCTCTTTCCTCAAAGTGTGTTTGGTGAAGGAGAAAATGGGAGGAAAAGATTTTTTGTGTGTGGGAGAGAGAGAGGATGTTCACACGGTTATGTCTGTGAGAAAAGCTTCGCAGCACACTTGTTAGTCGTTGGACAGACGTTCCAGGTGTGAAAGAGGAAGTGAACAGTCCTGCAGCGTCTGTGATGACTTCCTGTGAGCTCCTTGGTGCTGTAAAGGTTTATTTTAACCGTCTTTCCTCGATCCGAGTGTCTGTGTTTTCCTCCTCCTCCTCGTTTACAGCGTTTTGTTTGAGACGTCCTGTTTACGTTCAACGTGGCTGTCGTGACTAATCCCGCCGCAGGCTACGGAGTGGAGGCCGTTTTTGTTTTTCCTTTTCTTTTCTTTTGTCAGTGATGACTTGTGTTTCCGCCAGCTGTTTCTGCGAAACGCTCACACGTGGCTTAGATTAGTCATCACTCTTTCATGTCACACACGCTAGCATGTGATTCACGCACGTTTTTCTTTTTTTTCTGTATTTCTCTCTCTCACTCACACACACACACACACACGGTGTCCAGAGCATGGAGGCCGTGTGCATGTGTAGGGGGGAATTGCGTGCTATTTATGTAGCCCGTCTATGAATAGCTCTCTTACACAAACACACACGGGATGAAGCAGGGTGATTTGGATGCATTTAAACTCGCACGTGACGCGTATTTTAAATGACGTTTTGCGTGTGTTTGTTTTCCCGGTAATTTTGTGCGGCTGAACAGAACGGATCGGAAAAACACACGACTCACAATTTATTCACAATTAATAATATGACTAAGAAAGTGTGAAGACTGTGGTGTGTGCAAGTCACGTGAGGCGTTTACTCATAAAGCAACTTTACTTGTTTTTGAATTTTTATATAAACAGAGGCTTTTAGGGAGAGAGGGAGGGAGAGAGACAGAGAGGACAGAGAGAGGGAGGGAGGGAGAGACAGGGAGGGAGAGAGACAAAGAGGACAGAGAGAGGGAGGGAGGGAGAGACAGGGAGGGAGAGAGACAAAGGACAGACAGAGGCAGGGAGGGAGAGACGGACGGAGGGACGGACGGACGGAGGGAGGGAGGGAGAGACGGACGGAGGGAGGGAGGGAGAGACGGACGGGGGGAGGGAGAGAGAGACGGGCGGCGGGAGGGAGGGGGAGACGGATGGGGGGGGGGAGAGAGAGACAGGGAGGGAGGG
>JANDJT010000161.1:4472-19027 GCA_024331685.1 Stegophilus panzeri
ACAGAGCAGCCCAGTCACCCTCGCATTCTACATTAACATTAATACACACGGTCCTCACGGGGGGAGCCCGTCTCACTTGTGTCTCCTTCTTTCTTAACTATCCACCTTTATGCTTGCCTCCTAATCTCTCCACCTGTCTCTCTCTCTCTCTCTCTCTCTCTCCTCTCATCTTCCGTCTCTTTATCTTATCTCTTTTTTTCTCTCCGTCTTTCTTTTTCATCATCTTCCTTTCGTTCCTGCGCCTTTTTCTCCCTCTGTCTCTCCGTCTCTCTTTCTATCCACCCACACACTCTTTTTTCAGAGGACATATCCGGTGTAGAGAGTCTAGCAGAGAAGAATACAGTCCCCGACACACACACACACACACACACACACACACTCCCTCACACTCAGAGGGAGTGAATAAAGCTGTCCTGCTGTGAATCAGAGCAGTGTGACTCTGCTGAATGAGTCACAGCGAATCAGAGCGTGTGTAAGAACAAAAACGCTCACGCTGTCCATGAAATGAATCTCTCCGATCAGGATCGGGCTTCCGCGATGTAAATTCCTGATAAAAATTAAAATAAAAAATATAAACAGCACAAAATGAGACGACGCAGCTGCGCCGCTCCGATTTCCAAAATGATCAACGCTCCAGCTACACGTTTTCTACGTGATTCCAAAAAACCCACTGTAGCCACGCCCACATTTCATATATACTGTTTACATTTATTCTGGACCAAAACAAAACATGTGCTGGATATTTATTATTAATTAGATAATAATTAATAATTAATGAATTCGAATATATATATATATATATATATAAATTTACAACAAACAATTTTAAATGTTAAATAATTGTCTATTTTGTGTTAAAAAAAAAAAATGTAAAGAATTGCATTATAGCATAAAAGTTCTTTAATTTTTTTATTTCATATTGTGAAGGACTATCAACTACAATTTAAATATATTATTATTATTATTATTATTATTATTATTATTATTATTATTATTCCCCAGTAGGAATCTATGGCTGCCCTATGAACCGTGAGTGGGAAAATGATGAAATTTTGCACTCTCATACATCTGACCATGAATAGTGTCTGCACCAATTATGGGGTCTCCAGGACCAACGCTATAGCGCCACCACTAGTTCAAAAATTCACCATTGAAATGGTTATAATTGTTGAACACTTTGTCCTTTAGAAAAGAAATTTAGTTCACCAGATAATTCTCCTCATGCTGATCACAGTCCATATCTTACAGTAAGACTCCACCCATTACAGTAGTCACCGTTTTAATTCGGTCCAATTCAATACCAAACTTGGCTCAGATGATCAGTGGACAGAGAAATCTCACTGAGCAAGATTTTTATATTCATATTTGTTCAAAAGTTCTGATTCAGTGTCTGTTAACATTCTAACCAACCATGAAAAATGACACGCTTCAGTTCTAGAGGTCCTGGGTTTGATTCACGTCTGGTGCCAGCTCTTAAAAGTGTCTGTAATTTTGTGTCATTCAGTTCCTTTCTTTTGTGGCTCAGCATTGCACTAACCTTTTAACCTCTTGCCATGCAAATAAATGCCTCTGTTCTGTTAATTTCCTGCTCAGTCTTATTCCCAGCTGTGCTTCTGAACCCATCTTTTATTCATTCACGTACATTCTATTTCTCCTCTTCGTGTTCTTCAGGCTCCGCACTGCGCTCGCTGTGCCTTTGTGGCTTGGCCCCGTTAATCGCTCCTTGCATCTTTAATTATTATTATTATTATTATTATTGTTGTTGTTTAAATTTTAATAAAACGTATTTAAATAAAACCATCATGCTGACATGGTAAGAAATTTTTTTTTTAAAAATAAAATAAACACATCATCCACTGTGTAGCTAACAAGCTAATTAGCAGCTAGCATAAAACTAAATTAACACACTAGAAAACAGCTTGAGCGTACAGATCTAACTTTACACACTCATTGCACACTTATTTAAATGTAACCTGACATAAAGCTCGCAGTGCATTCTGGGTAACGCACATCAACACTCTACCACGATCACCGAGTCGCAGTCGAACTCCATTCAGGACTCGGGGCGTTTCTGTAACCGTGCCGATCGCGTGGCCCTGGCGTTAGACAGACATCCGAGAGGCAAACACGCGGGAGATAAACAGGAAGCGGTGTTTTAGCGCTGTCCGTCGAGCGGTATAGATTTTCTGACGCGTGGAACCCCGGCCAAACAGCGATTTAAATTCCTCTCGGTTTTCAGCAAGGAGAAAACGCAGGCAGACTCGCAGACCTCGGCATGGCTGAAGATAACTGAAAGTGACACCGGCACAGGAAAACGAAAATGCAAAATCCCTCTCTCACACACACACACACAGTTTCAGGCAGCGGTACGTGGGATTCAAGCCGCTAGAAGCTCAATGTGAAATGGAGAGCTACGTGACATTAGGCCGGATTTTCACCGTGGATCGGATTCCAGAACGTTCCAGCGCTTTATCTAGAAAAACGAGTTATAACACTGTTTACTGCACAAACAAAATCACTTACACCTTTATTTTTCACTCTTAAGACCAACAATCCCGTCACAGCCTGTATTACAAAAACACGAACGTATTATAAAAGTGTTTATACGTTATTAACATTCCACACGTTACTGTACGTCCGAGTCGACTTCATAGATCGGACTGTTTCTTTTTTTAATTCATTCGATTCAAACGATCAGTTAAAAAACAAAAAAAAAAAAGAGCTCAATAATAAAGGATACATTATTAGATAAATTATATAGTATTCATTCTTAATTGCCCTCAAATGCAGATAGAAAGCGGAGCATTTACACGTGTTGTTATTGCATGCTGGGAAAAAACTAAAGAAACCATCATAGAAATCTGTAACGATTTTAATGGGAATCATGTTGGTTTTAATGTGTATAATGGGAATCGTATTGGTTTTAATGGAAACTCTAACGGTCCCTGGGGGTCTCTACTGGAAATTTCTTTCCTTCTTAATGTTATGTCTAGTGGATACCATTAAGGCCCAATAATGGTTTTAATGGGTAGAGGTTTTGTAGTGGAAACCATTAGAATTTCTCAGCAGGAAAATGTATCATATTTAAAATATATGCAAAAAAAAAAAAAAGGAAACAAATTAGGGATAATAATTTAAAAGATATATTATAATATAAAGTCGAAATATTTTTCCATGTAAACTGTAATATATGAAATACTACTGTACATATTGTACTAAACCGTCTCTAGAATTAATCAATTCTGTCAGATCTTTATTCCACCCCCCAGGTAGGAGAGGAAAAAGTGGGCGGGGGAATGAATAAGGAAATTTAAAAAAAATAAATAAAAGGTGGATGTACGTGTATAATATGGAGAGTGATCTATTACACAGTGATTACATTGTGATTCATAGCGGAGGCTAATTGATGCATTTAATAAATTATAAAAAATAATAAAAAAATAATAATAAAAGAGCGGTCAGAGTGCCGAAACTCTCCGGATCGATAAACTGCATTAAATAAACATTTCATAAATCTGAGAGAGCTTTTACACACATCAGCTACAACACCACCACCACCAGTGCACTCTCTCTCTCTCTCTCTCTCTCTCCCAACTTTCTCAGCCTCTGCTCCCCGTTTCAGTTTCTCAGAGTCGAGGGACTAACCTGTACTCGTTTAATTACCTATAGATCCGCTAATGAGTTCTCTGTAGACTGGAGAGAGAAGAGAAACTCCGCATTTATTCAATACGCTCCATTAAAGGCTTCGATCCTCCGCTGTGCTACGCGCTAATTGACGACCTTTTGCTAACCCCTGCGGTTGATACACGCTAACAAACGCTATCGCTAAATTAGCCTTCAATAGTAAGATTTCTATACACCCGCTTTAATTCAAAGGGAAAAAAATAAATACAATCATTGTGTGCTTTAGCATGCTAAACAGAAAAAAACGGCTAAACTTTTCAGCTAACCAGAAAGCTAGAAGTATTGATGGAATCGCCTCAGTCTTTGGTGTCTCTGGTGACTTAGGAAATGCAATCTTGCCTTATTTGAGGCTTCATTTAGACATTTGAAGTGCTAGCAAGTTAAGGAGAAGATGCTAGCGCAGCTAAAAAAAAACAAAAACACATCCGATGCTAAGCGCTAGCGTAAATGAGGTATTAGCCAAGAGCTGGAAGAGACTCTGAAATCTCTCGGTTGTTGATGCAGCAATATAGTGTTCACACTCTCAGGCTCGCCTTCGGGGAAACCTCACACACACACACACACACACACACACACACACAGCCACTGTTTGCCTCTTATTGAACAAGAAGCTAACCACAAATCACACTTGACTCTCTTGGGCTCCGAAGGACGTGTGAAGCTGAGTGTAAATTTCTCATCCGTCTCCCGTCTCCGATTGTTCCAATGATCCCGCGCTAATTCTCCCGAAGCTTAAACAAACCCACAAACCCTCTGTTTTACGTCGCAAAAACCATTTAATATGTTTATGTTTCACACTCAAGAACTGACTCGAAATAAATAAATAAATAAATCGCCCAGGAACGTCTCTAACACCTTCTCCCTCATTACCAACTCGAACATTGACGAATATGCATGAATATGCAAATTAGGGACGGTCTCATCGCATCAGTTTATATACAAATTTATCGTTTTATCAACAAAATCATTTCCACGCTCCGGCGTCGAGGCGAGACGTGTGCGGAACGTTCCGGAGAGAACTGTGAGGAGGATCGGAGGTACGCCGGAAGCTTTGTGGATGATTTTACTGACGAGGATTTTATCAGCCAATCAGGAAACAGCTCAGCTGGTTAACTCAGTCAGCTATACCACACACACAGCACCATTCTGACATGTGTACTATTTAGTCAGGGTTTGGGACAGAGCCAAAGTGAATACCTTGTTGCTATGGAAACCTGGACTACGCGGTCATGGCTAATCATTAATTTAGCTAGCTCATTCCATCTTGAGTAAAGAATACGTACACCACATAACGCCGTTTATATTACTTAGTACAGTATAATGCGGTTTGGGACGGAGCCAAAGGCAATGTCTAGTTGCCATGGTAACTTAGAAAGCGTGTGTGTGTGTTTTTCTGTGAAACCCATGGGCTTAAGTAAACAGATGTTATTTATTTGTTATTTACGAATAAAGACAGCCCGTGGCCCCGACTGAGCATTTCTTTTCTCGATATGACATGGGAGGAAACGTTTGCACATCCCCGATCTATATCGAAGTCGGTAGAAGTTTTTTCCCCCCCGCTGCTAATTATCCTGACACAGCAACGTAAACAAGGAGGAGAGAGTCGCTATGGAAACGCCATCTGCTGTTTCAGCTCTTCATCTCGCTCCGGCGTTAATTAGCGGCCCGACTTTCAGGATGTTCGCAGCGAGGACGCTGAAACTCATCTGGCCGCGAGTATCGTGTCTGAGTCGAGCCGGGAAAAGACACGTGGACGAGCGCCAAACTCACAGACGCACGACGTGACCGCGTAACTGCACTAGCATGCCGTCTGGTACAGAAGAACATCGCACATGGAACAAACAGATACATACATACTGTATATGCTGTCTAATACAGTGCTATGTGGTTTAGGACAAAGACTAAATGAACAGCCAGTCGTCATGGAAACCTTGACTTCGCTCTGACGGCTAATCCTTTACTTTAGCTAGCTAATTGCGCCTCCGCTATAATATATACTGTTTATTACTGTATTAGCACAGTTTACAACGTAGCCAAAGGCAATGGTCAGTCGCCATGGCGACTAAGCCATACCGAACAGCCGGTCGTCATGGAAACTGAGACTCGTCCGTTTTGTTTGGCTAGCTAATACTAAAAGGGTACGTGCGATGCAGACAAAGGATGTTGCCATGGTAACTGAGAAGGCGTCAGGTATACGAAAAACTGACAGCGCTCGCTAACATATGTACAGCTTTGTTTTGACATGTATACTACTGAGTACGGTATTATATGGGATTGAGATGGAGCCAAATTGAATAGTCAGTTGCCACGGAAACCTGGACATCGCAGTGACCGCAAATAGATTTTTTTCAGCTAGCTCACACCGTCTTTGCTATAGGGTTTGTTTATGCCTTCATGCATGCTATCATGACATGCAGACGATCTACAGCGTGCTGTAGCGATGGTGGTGTGCCGTTTTGTCAGTATCTAGTTCGTTAAGCGGTTTGGGATTTAGCCAAACGCGATGGTTAGCCATCATGGCAACTGAGGAAGCTTCAGATATAACGGTAAACGGTTAGATTGGTTTAATAACGACGGCCGCTGAAAGATACGTAGCACAAGCACAGAGCTATTCTGATGTCATCATGCTGCTTTCGACAAAATCAAAGAGAGTGGCTAGTTGCAATGCTAGCTGGAAACACTTTGGACGACAGCATGAGTATGTTTTGTGACGTAACCCATGATTTTTTTAAATTTATTTTTAAATTAGGCTAAAATTTACAAGACTCCCGGATCTCTGAAATGTCGGTATAAAAGTCCCATCACTCCATTCTGAGCGCCGAGATTCGCTTCCTCCATCGAGATCTGAAAAGACAGAGGCCGGAGCGGGGAGGCTAGTCCTAGGAAAAGCGAGAGTAATAGCTCATCATGTGGAAATTGGTGTGGACAGCGGGAGGGGAGGAGGTGTGCGACTTTAACACAGCGAGAAAATTACAGCCTTCCACCGTAAGGACTGTAATTCATCCGTAAAAGGTCAGGAGAGTTACGGGAATGTCGCAAAGACTTTCAAGTGAGAGAGAGCGAGAGAGACAGACGGGGGGGGAAGAGGAAGGAAGAAAGACAGACAGCAGGGAGAAAGACAGCAGGAACGAGGACGGAGTCGGAGAGGAAGACGAGAGGATCATTAATAAGGCATGTCTTCATCTCAGCGTGAACCGACACATCGGCCAGAGACCCGTTAACTCACACGACCTACACTTACACACACCGTGCCCCATCAGCACATGCTTCTATAACATATATCGTCTAAAATATCGTCTTTTCTCCTATTAATGACAGACCAGGCGACGGTTTTTTTGGGGGGTTTTTTGAGCAGCGTGTGTGCTTACAGAGAGGAAAATCTGTCCTGTTTGGACGGCAGCACACGGGCAGATGTCTTTCTCATTCAGGACAAATTTAAAAGCAGCCTCGCACCTGTTTCTCAGAAAACGCAATCCCATAAACCCGCTCCACAGATGGGAACGTCTTCGATGGTTCGGGAAACACGTCTGATGGAATCAGCGCTCCAAATCATAAATCATCTGTCTGTGTGTGTGTGTGTGTGTGTGTTTTAAACTATGATAAAAAAATTCACGCGATATTCAACAAACAAACTTACGATCAGCTCACACTAATCATCTCATAATACTATTAATCGTATTAATTAACAGCGTGGTTAAGTGAAAATACGTACAAAAATATACGCGGTATTAAATAGCAGTCAGATGCTGTAACGCGCGAAAGAAAAGTCGCCGCAAAGCCTTAAACTTAAAACTTAAACTTACAACAAAGATTAGGATACTTTTTTCCAGTCGTGGATGAGTCTTAGACATTCTATGATACTTTCCACCATCGCACACGGACATCGACGATCTACCAATTTACCAAGTTTGCTAGTGTTTATCTTTCAGATTTCGACACCGTACTAGCTGTGGGTCATGGGGAAATGCTTTCAGAACGCGCTAGTCATGCTAGTGGCTCATAGTCCTTCATCACACGTTTAAGTACGGATAAATAAGAGGAGGATGTAGCTACTTCACAGGGTTTCTTTTCCTGTCGGCGCTAATCAGCTTCACGAGGAAGCACATCACGCTATTAATTACCCTCCGAGTGTCACTATCTGCAGAGAGACAGAGAGCTAGCGGAAAAGAGACGAGGGGAAGTGAAACAGAGACGGAGAAAGACAGAGCGACGGAGATAAACGGAATGGGGGGGGAGACAAGCCGAAAAAGAAAAGCAAAAGAGCAAGAGATTGTTCGAATACATTAAATCAGGACGCTAATACGTTACCGCAGTCTGCCAGCGGCTTTAGCGGAAGACATTAAAGGCTAATCAGAAAGCTACTGCGGCTAATCTTAACACGGTGAAATAAACCTCGATGATAAACAACACGTTTGGGTGTTTATTCCTAAATACAAAGTCTCACAGCTAAGCATCATTTAGCATAAAAAAAAAAAGGAAAAAAGGAATTGTTAAAGGAACTGTAGCTTAGCAGTATCACAAACTAAACCTTGTGGTAGTTTTCTCAAAGCGAGTCATTTTTAACTACAACAACCCAAAAATTCAGTTTGGAAACAGAACAGTTAGCAGAGTCAGAGATTAGCCGTACGCTATTAGCACACCAGTGATTTAAAACACAGGCTAGTTCATTAACCCAAGTACGAAGAACGAACCCCTGTTCTTTTCCTAACAAATGAAAAAAAACTAGTTAGCAAAAAAAAAAGAATTAACAATTTATAGCTTAGCTGTTCTATATTAAAAAAATAAGGATATGAGACACACTTATCTGTAACAATTACAGGTAAATATGAGGTAAATATCAGTTAAACAAACACATTAGCAGCCTTTCAGCTTAGCTTTAGCTTAACCTTGTAGGTTCGCTGCATTGTAGCTTAGTTGTGCTGTGTGAACAAGCAGCTTAGCACAAAGTTACCATCATGTCATATCATATCATATCATATCATATCTTATCTTATCTTATCATATTATATCTTGACATGTTTTAATAAAAAAGCTGAAAATTTCTATCAAAACGACTAGCAAAACGACTGATTAGCAGCTCTGTAGCCTCGCTCCGCTATATAAACGTTACGCTGCTTTAGTAAGTTAACTTTAATGATGTATGATATATTCTGACCCTTATTAATAAAACAGAGTCCCACAGGTAGACATCAGTTAGCAAACAAAGTCATTAGCGGTTTATAGCTTAGCCGCACTACATGAATAATCGCTAAGTGGCTAAAAACAAAAGATTAGCATGATTTAGGACAGTGCTTAGCAAAACAATAGCACACTGAGCATGTGTTTAAGAATGACTTATGAAGTCCACTACCACAGAGCTCACTGCGTGTGTATGTGTGTGTGTATGTGTGTGTGTGTGTGTGTGTGTGTGTATGTGTGTGTGTGTGTGTGGTACTGCATCATTTTGCTGCTTAGCATGTGTGTGGGTGTGTGTGTAAGAGACAGCATCATGTCATTTGGCAAGTATATATATGTGAGTGTGGGTGTTCGGGTATAAGACTGTGTGTGTGTGTGTGTGTGTGTGTGAGTGAGAGAGAGAGAGAGAGAGAGAGGGAGAGAGAGACATATACCTCCATTTATAGTATGCGCACAGGGTTAAGTGCACAAAGAGAACGAGTGTGTGTGTGTGTGTGTGTGTGTGTGTGTGTGTGTGTGTGTGTGTGTGTGTGACCTGAGCTCTGCACTCCTATTGTTCGATGATGGAGAGAATCGATTTGCAAACGACACAGAGGGGAACTATTGTGAACGCATGTTTAATAATGGGACAGAGAGAGAGAAAGGGAGAGAGAGAGGGACAGAGAGAGAGAGAGAGAGAGAGAGAGGGACAGAGAGAAAGAGAGAGAGAGAGAGAGAGAGGGACAGAGCGAGAGAGAGAGAGAGAGAGAGAGAGAGAGAGAGAGAGAGAGGGGCTGGTACTGAACTTGGATGATGGAGAGAAAGACATAAGGGTAGCCAGCACTTCTTGAGATGGAGGGATGGAAAAGAAAGAATGAGAGAGGGTTGCACACAAAAGAGCTAAGCGATGAATAGAGACATTGAGAGATAGACAGGAGAGATGAAGAGAAAGATAAGACTAGTATTGTAAGAGAGAGAGAGAGAGAGAGAGAGAGAGAGAGAGAGATGGGGAACTGAAAGAAAAAGGAGAGGAAAAGAAGTGAGAGAGATAAATAGATGTATAAAGTCATACCAATAAAGCTTGTTGAACTGAACTGAATTGATAGAGTGATAAGGCTAGTGGAGAGAGAGATAGTATACTTTATTAGAGAACACAAAGAGAATGGAAAGGGGAAGACAGAGAGGCTTCAGTGATGGAAGGAGAGAGAGTGAAAGAAAGGAAAAGGAGACAGGGATAGAGAGAGTGAGAAAATTTTAAAAAGAGTGAGAGGAAAAGAGTGAATAGAGAGAAGCACTGAATGATGGATAGATAGAGAGAGACAGAGAGAGAGAGATGGGTCATGTGAAGCGTGTGAAGCAGAAAAGGCCTAAAATATGCTGTGTATGTACAACGTGTGTGAAGGGGTGTGGCTAATAAACCAACCAATCAGAGACAAGCTCAATAATAAACACTGATTCATTACATACAGTATATTAATGCGATGTAAAGAATTAACATAATTTATAAATCATACACACACACACACACACACACACACACACACACACACACACCTTGATATACACACATTCAAGAAAATTAAAAAAACAGCACACATGCATCTACACACTGAATCACACACACACACACACACAGTACAATACACACTGAATCACACACACCAGCAAACAGCAACAGCAAACTGGTGTGAACACACACACACACACACACACACACACACACACACACACACACAATCCATGGGACATTTCCATAAAGTGGACACACTCCAATAAAATCTTGTATCGTCTCATATATAATCACTCTTCCAATAAAACTGTGTTCATTATTATATCACACACACACACACACACACACACACACACACACACACACACACTTCATTTCTATAACCCACAAAAATCAAAATAATAATAATCTCTAAATAACTCAGGGAATTCTGGAAAAACACATTACTACAATTGTTTATAATATTATCATTTCCGCAACACACACACACACACACACACACACACACACACCAGTGCAATTAGTGTTGGTGTAATTTAGCGTTAGCACATTTGGCCCTGCTGCTCGGTGTTATGTTATTTTATTTAGCTGTAGTATTTAATTTCCCTGTAGGGTTGCAGAATGTGGATCAGTGTATATAATAAATAAAGTCGTGAAATAATTGCCTAATAATAACTCTGCTCTATTTGGTGCTGCAAAGATTTGTACAACGCCAAGATACCCGACTTTCTCATCTGAGCCTCCTCGGCGGTCTAACGCCGCTCATCAGCGTCAGAGCGCTGGAGATGAGCGATCGCATCCAATAAAGCCGCGAGTGTCTGTAACCCCTGCACGCTGATATGTCCGTGTCAGGTGTGTGCTCTCATCACTGACCTCCCCTTACGTCAGTCCAAACCCAAACGCTATTTCACATCAAGTGTGTGAAATTTTATACGATGGTGTATAGTCAGCAGTCAGCAGTCATATAGACTCTCCTCTCCTGTACTTCCAGACTGTGGTGTGGATCTGTCACTGCAGCGCTCATGCTACTGCCCACTCACATGGCTTTAACACTCGCAAAATGATTCAAACCTTTTGCCCCAAAGCCGCCGAGCAAGCTCAGGTTTTGGGCCTCGGTATTTCTAAAAACCTGCATACGGCCATGTTCTCATGTCATATACCGTATAATATCGTATCATATCGTATAACATTGTATCGTATCGTTTCATATAATATCGTGTCACGTATCGTATCATATCGCATATCATATAATGTTATATCATATATTGTATCATGTCGTATAATATAATATCATGCCATATAATATCGTATTGTATAATATCATATCGTATAATATCGTATCGTATAATATCATATTGTATATCATATCATATAACATCATATCGTATAATATCATACTGTATAATGTAATATCTTGTCGTATAATATCGTATTGTATAATATCGTATCGTATAATATCGTATTGTATAATATCGTATCGTATAATATCGTATCGTATAATATCGTATTGTATAATATCATATCGTATAATATCGTATTGTATATCATATCGTATATCATATCGTATAATATCATATCGTATAATATCATATTGTATAATATCATATCGTATAATATCGTATTGTATAATATCATATCATATCGTATATCATATCATATTGTATAATATCATATCATATCGTATAATATCATATCGTATAATATCATATCATATCGTATAATATCATATCGTATAATATCATATCATATCGTATCATATCGTATAATATCATATCATATCGTATCATATCGTATAATATCATATCGTATAATATCATATCATATCGTATAATATCATATCGTATAATATCATATCATATCGTATAATATTGTATTGTGTAATATATCATATCGTATAATATCATATCGTATAATATCGTATCATATCGTATAATATCATATCGTATAATATCGTATCATATCGTATTGTATAATATATCGTATCGTATAATGTCATATCGTATTGAATATCGTATTATAACATATCACAGCATATTGCGTCATATCAAATATCGTATAATATATCGTTAATGTATTCATTCCAATTCTTATTAAGAGACGTCAAATGACTGTTTAGTTGTTGCTACTGTTATATAAACTATTGTTCATATTTATTTTTGTTCTATTAAATGTTATCACACCACACATTCACACCACACATTTTTGTACCGTAACCTGTTGAATTATAACACGGTGTCACAGCTGTCTCTGCTTCTTTCATCCGATACGGATACTGCACCAGATCACTGAAACGTATCGTATATATCTGTATATAATATCCTGCATTCTCATCGTCGTTACGACTCGTTACTGACTGAACGTAATAAAGTGCGTGGTAGTGTATTATCAGCTACAGTACCTGTCACAGACACCACGCTGTATCGTATATTATACAGTAACATCATATCGTCATGGTATCGTATCATATCGTATCGTTACTGTACTGATTTATAGCTCTGATTAATTACTAGGTTTATGGAATGGACCTGTAGGCGTGTCATACTGTAACTGTGTCATTTTATTCCATCACACTGCATCATCACTGAACTGTTTCTATTTTAGATGTTATTATTATTATTATTATTATTATTATTGATTTGTGTTTCTCAGACGCTATGGAAGCATTTCGTACAGAGCAAGCGCTATGGTAGGCTATAATTACTTATCGTTATCGTATGGCACGCGCATCGCAGTATCGCATGTGTGTTTCATCGCATCGTACCGTGGTACGGTTACGGTTCAAACCCGTACTGAATCCTGCGGACTCGCGCGCGCAACTTCAGTCCCTTCAAGCGCGCGATTAGTCACACTGATCATTAGCCTACTGAGTAATCGGTGTCTGCTGATGCGCGCGCGGACTACGGTTTCTTCCTCCGGTGTACGGCTCGGACCCTGTCCGCTCACGCCTACCGACACAGGCACGAGCTCTCCCTAACGCACCCTCATTCACTCACTCACGCACGCACCATGTCCTCGCTCAGTCATCATCTTAAAAATAACACAAGCAGGTGTGTGTGTGTGTGTGTGTGTGTGTGTGCATATATGTGTGTGTATATGTGTGTGTGTTCCTTTTCGTTCTCGCTTTCTTACCTTCTCGTATGCACGCGCGCAACGCAGTCTCGGCAGAACCGTCGGCAGCAGCGTCCCGCGGCGTCGCGCGCAGCGTCAATGAAAATGAGTCGGTTCGCATTTCCAGCGCGCGCGCGTATCGGTATTGTCTAACAGCTCGAGCCTTTTTATCCGTCAGGGAGTCGCGAGACAGGCGGGCTCCAGTCCGGCGGCGGCAGCAGGAGCAGCAGCGCGGTGCTCGGTTACCGGGAGAGAAGGGGGGAAAAAAACACGCACTCAACCGCGCGCGAGAGCTGATGTGTGTGCGTGCGTGCGTGCGTGCGTGTATGTAGATGCGTGTGTCCAGGGTTGCCAGATTGGGCGCGATGACCGTCTTCACACCTCTAATCACGGAATAAAACCCTCCCCGTTTCTGTTGACCAAAACGACTGATAGGAAATATTTATTTATCTCAGTGTCGAAAACATTACACAGAATTTAACGTTAAAATTCAACGACCTAGGGATATAACACATGAGGGAAGGGATCACATGTGTTTTTATAAAGATACACATCTGGCAACCTGGATATCTGATATAAAGACTTATCTTAACCGTGTACACGCCCACTTTTATTCTGATTGACATTCACTCTCACTGCTACTGACACCCTATTTTATTTTATTTTCAATTAATTAAATAAATAAATAAGGAAGGAAACAGAAACAGAATAGATATAGATATTTTTATGAACTACATTCATTCATAATTTCTTCCCTCCAAATAGTTTTTTTAAAGGTTCAAACTTGACAATCTGGCAACCCTGAGGATGCTGCAGGAGTCATAGCGCATGCGCAGACTGTTTAAACGTTCTAGCCGAGTGGTTTAAATTCGAGCGCGTTCCTGTGATCTTATTTATTTATTTATTTATTCTGATTTTAATTTTGTAGTTTTACAAAGTTTTTAAAAGTTAACCACAAAATATTAATCAACTCACAAGGTGGAGTTGCCAAATAGTTCATAGCCTGTGTATATAGTGCACTCAGTAGTGTGTAGTGCTGTATGTAGTGCACTCAGTAGTGTGTAGTGCTGTATGTAGTGCACTCAGTAGTGTGTAGTGC
>JANDJT010000164.1:16465-32996 GCA_024331685.1 Stegophilus panzeri
ATGAGTTCCATCATCAATAAAGATTAGTGAGAATGTTCCAGAAGCAGCCATGCAAGCCCAAGCCATGACACTACCTCTCACCATGTTTCACAGATGAGCTTGTATGTTCTGTATCATGAGCAGATCCTTTCTTTCTCCACACTTTGACATTTCCATCACGTTGGTAGAGGTTCATCTTGTTTCCAGAACTTTTGTGGATCATCTCTGTAATTCTGTGAATTCCAGTCTGGTTTTCTGATTGCTACTGCTGATGAGGTTTACATCTTGTGGTGTGGTCTCTATATTTCTGCTCTAGAAGTCTTCTTTGAATGGTGGATTGTGAGACCTTCACCCCTACCCTGTGGAGGATGTTGATGATGTCACTGACTGTTGTTTTGGGGGTGTTCTTCACAGCTCTCACAATGTTTGTCATCAGCTGCTGTTGTTTTCTTTGGTGTCTGTTGCTCAGTACACCAGCGGTTTCTTTCTTTTTCAGGACATTCCAGAGTGTTGTATTGGTTATACACAATGTTTCTGCAATGCCTCTGATTGATTTTCTCTCTTTTCTCAGCTTCAAAATGTCTCCCATAGACAGCTCTCTGATCTTCATGTTGGTTTGTACTTTTTAACAAAAAATACAGTCTTCACAGGTGAAACTGAAGTTTAAACCAAGAGTAGATGTTCAGAGCTATTAATTGTTTAAGCAATCAATCTAACAGGATACACCTGGGTAACAAGGAACACCTGTCAGTCACATGTTCCAATATTTTTGTTTGCCTAAAAATTGGGTGGTCTGATACAAAATGTGCTATGTTCTATATTATTTAACATGTCTATATATAAATATCAGGAAATAAAAGCTGAAATTCTAAAATTTCTTCTCATATTCATCTTTTGATCTCAAACTCAAATGTCAACAAAAAGAAAATAAACTGGCCTTGCTGTTCCAAAAGTTTCATAGGGGACTGTAATATAATATATGATATTATAATTATGCTTTTTATGTTGTTATATACAGTATGTTTCAGGATTTGGGGTTGAACCACAAAGGAAGATTTAATAGTTAACCAGCGAACTTTGGTTCAAACTTTAGCTGGGTAGATCACCATGGCAACTTTAAATGGCTAACCTTCTCCAGGCCAGGTTAAATTGAAGCTAACTGAACTGAGGTCTACAGTGAAAGAATGTTTATAGCATGTAGATTATTCAGGGATATACTGAATGTGTTAACATGCTCCAATTCTTAATTATAAGAAAGATACTGGAAGACACTGGAAGGAATGCTGTAACTGAGCCATATCTGTGTCATACCTGTGCTGTTACTGCATATATGTAGTGTACAGTATATGTGCTTTACATAGGCTGTTTTTGTGCCACATCTCTTTAGCACCCGTGTCATATCTGTACCGTCATATCTGTGCCACATGTTTGCTGTATCTTTGCCATATCTGTTTAGTGCCTGTGCCATATCGTACCACAAAGGCTGTGCATTGCTTCATGTCTCTTCACAGCTGGCACCTTTGAGATTTTTGAGTCTTGTTTCAGACTTCTGACCTTCAGACTGTGAAGTTTAGAACAAAGGCATGATAGGACTTTTTTTTTCAGGAACGCTTGGCTAATCTTAACCCATACTGCAACATCAATTAACACAGCTTGTGAATGTTTATTTAAACAAAACCATAAACCTTATAATAAAAACCTAGAGTTTGAATGAACAAATTTCACAACTACCAGAAGCTAATTCCTTTTTCCTATTCCATGTTCTTTCACATTCATGTGAAATTTTTTTACAGGCTAATTTGATTCACAGCTAGTCTGTTTGGTTCTTTAATTTTTATTAAGTTTAACATGATGGAAGAATGAGTATGTGTGCTGCTGTACAACATATCTCTAACTCAACCTGCATCAAGCAGAGAGTCTGTGTTCAGCTGAATTATTTCTAAACTCAGATGCTGAATGTTTCATTGCTGATTTCTTTTCCTTGACTGCGGAGTCCCTCTGGGCTCCATTAGAGGACCATTTCAGATTTTTTATTTTATACACACACACTACCTATGGGTCATGTTTCCTTTTTTACTGAAACGGTACCCAGCTTCATTAGTACATGCATAGTACAAGGCTCTTATTCCCCATACGGCATACCTCTGTGCTCTGTATCCCCTCAGCTACACTGGACACTAACATACCACACTGCATGTGAGATTCCCTCAAATTCACTAACTACTGCACACAATGTATAGGGTCTGCTTTTTCAGATATGGTCATTGACTATAGATTAATTTTAATTTTATTAATTTTATTAAAAACACTCACCATGAAGAAAAAGTAAAACAGAAGTCCTTTTGTTCTGCCTAAATTAGCTAAAATCATTTTGAAATATTTGAGCTCTGTGCAACTAGACAGTGGATCACATTCCAAAAAATATGAGTTGGTTTTAAATAGTTTCTTCCAGAACAAAAATATTGTCGAGAAAATTATGCATGCTGTCATTCCATCCCACTCTGATTACTGTAATTATTCACATGTGAGTGCCAGTCCAGTCTTTACTTCCATTAACATCTCAATTCCTGCCATTAATCCAAAAAACTGCTGCTGTTACTGTGTTAATGTTCCTACTGTACTATTCCCTTCTTATATCACACAGACACAGACACACACACACACACACACACACACACACACACACACACATCATACTATACACATCATACTATGCACACTACACATCCCAGTGGAAAAGTGCTAAAGAAGTTCATCTTTACATTCAGTTGATAGTGCAGCTCAATTCACACATACAAATACACACACACACACACACCCCTTATCTCCCTTCCAGCTGCCTGTCTGCCAATAATGCAGCACTTGTTTTACCAACACTGCTTTAACGAGTGAGCGAGAGAGATCGGAACAATTGCAGAAGCATTTTTGTTACATTTTTGTTTTTTGTTATTGAATACATCTTCCAAATCCCTGTATAACTGAACACATTTACAACATAAATGTAAAGCGAGCAAAAATAGAAAGATCTTTGTTTTTTAATTCCATTTGGCACAAGAGACAACTGGTGATAAAAGATAAGATTTGTTCACATGGGAAAGAGAAGTGCAGTACGAGTCAAACGCGTCTCAGTATTTACATCAATAAGCTCAGAGTGCAGTTGGAACTGTCTGCAACCTTCAGACTCACCCTAGAGGACAGGAAAGTAAAATTTCTGCTGCTGCCATCACCCGCTGCACAGGAGCTACAGCAGTACCTGGACATGCTGGATAACTTCTGCTAGCACTGAGCCTCAGCATGCACTTTCAGAAGAAGCCCAGAGGATCACAGATAGCAGTTCACCAACAGCCGCAACACCCTACAGCAACATGAGACAGTTCACTTACCTCAGGCTCATCATTACCGCTGCAGGGACTTTCAGCATGTCAGTGACGGCACTAAAGGAGAAAGCTCACAGAGCAGTATACACAATAAAGAAGAAATTTCACAACATATAAAATACAATTCATTGCACCGAATCCAGGTATGGAGATATGTTGTCACCACAGCTACTGTATACTACTGTATGAGGCTACACTAAGCCTGTAAACACACAACTGCACAGACTGAGGTACACTTCTGTGAGACATTTAAAAACATGAACTTTTCACCTCCAAATTCCAAACTTAGATCTAGTGAACCATCTTTCCATCTGTCTATTGCACTACATCCTCTTTCTCCTGTCAGCCAGTCACTTCGTTTATTTATAAGGATGGTTTAACCTTGTGGAAGCAACCATGATTCTGTACACACTACGTAACTCAGCATGACACACACACACACACACACACACACACACACACTCTCTCAGATAAGATCAAGTACATGCAGTAACACACTGAGTCAGCATGCTTGATCAGAAATATTGATTAATTATATTGCAGAAAATGTTAACAGGAGCTTTTTCACTGCCATTGTTTACAGAAATAAATCCACAATGGGTGACAGGATAAACAGATCTAGGTCAGTGTGTTTAAAGATGAAAATATTTTAAGCAGAAATAATGAACCATTAAAAAGCAATTACTGAAGATGAAATGAAAAAAAAAAAAATCTTGACCATGATGTACAGTATGACTGGAGCGCTCCTATATGAGGATAATTACCCAGAGTACAAGTCGAACAAGAATGCATCTTGTTTTCTGGCTTCTTCCAAAACTTCAGAAGCCATAAATAATTTGGAAAAGCACGATGATCAGGAGGTTTAATGGGAGGCAAAATCATACTTGTAGACATCTCTCAAAATCAGTTTAATATTTTGGTCATTGATAAACCCATGTTTATTTGGAATATTAGGAAACATATAAATGTATAATATATAATATAAACCAAGCAGTCTCCACCAAAAGTGTGATGCATGAAGTGAACTGATTTAAGTGAATAAAAAAAAAAATAGTAAGAGGCCATATTTAATAAGATTTTGTCTTGATTTTAAAAGTTTGAATGACAGGCCTGCCCAAAAATTTAGCAATGGGTGCTCAACAATTACTTTAAAAAAGGAAATGTGGAAATGTAGCATGTAATTATTCTTGGAATGGTGTTGAAAATGAAAATGTCTCAACAAAGTGCAAACTTTACAGCTGGTTGAGGAAAAAAACCCTGACTTTTTTATATTGAATATTATTATGGACACAACCTGAACAGTCAGGATAAGAAAAGGCTTGGAAAATGGTAAATGAGACAATTAATGCCTCCTGCAGCTGCTTTGTGCACCACTGAAGAGGGAAAGTGGTAGGGCTACATTGAACTGAAATGCTAACAGCTAACCCCAGGCAAGTGAGATATCGGTATTTTCACTCATGATTAAATTTAACATCCATCCATGGAGTTCATCTCTCTATTGATTTTGCCTCAGGTGGAAGAGCGTCTGCCGAGTCTCTGAGAGAAGTGGTTAAAATGGATCATTCTGTGATGTCTTGCAGCAGCACCGTTGCCAGAACGTGTGTTTCTGCTCTGTGTTACTACTGATATTTTATCTCTAATCTGTGATTCAAAAAAAGAGATTATCTTTCTTGTAATAGCATAGCAAGGTGTTAGAAGGATGGGGGCATTGGGAATGGGGGGTGGGCATCACAGTGTTACTGATATGAATTCATGCATAGTCTTATATTCTTTATAAAGGTAAAGGTAAAGTGTTTCTTCTAGGTCATTTTAGTCACTGGGCATTAAAAGCAGATTAGCAGTGTATTATTGAACACATATCATTCTAATGGTTTAAAATAACACTTCTTAGGGACTTTACATTTTCTCAGCGGCAGCACTGATAATTATTGCAATTTTCTGAAAGACAGAATGAAAGAGAGAAAAAATGGCATTTTAAAACTTATCAGCTCTCAGACTAATAAAACACATTGACCTTCAGCTGAACTGGCTGTTACTCACAATGCAGTGCAAAACGATGACATGCACTTGACCCCAACAAATCAGCACATCTTAATGGACTCTATTTGAAAAGTCATTAAAAATAAATAAGCCATCTTTTGACCCAAATGAACTCATTTCATATTGTATTGTAGAATAATAAAGAGTCTGTGTGACGACTGTCTCACTCACATGCTGTCTCACTACAGTGACCTACCAAAGTACACATACTTACTTCAAATTGAACACTACACCTCTGTCTTACTCTCACACTTCAACAGAGTGAGTTCACTTTAAAGCAAGGAGAGTAAAAGAAATCGTCATGTTACAGACAGTGATGTCTGCCTACACAAGGGAGCTACATGACCTGTGTGTGTGCCATAACAACAACCTTGTCCTGAATGTCATCAAGATGTTCATTATGGACTTCAGGAAAAAGAGGTAACCACGCTCTCATCAGCAGAAGCAGCACTCACTGGTACACAGTCAGCAGTTTCACACTCCCTCTCTGATCTCTAAACACCAGCAACATCTCACAAAAGCACTATACAGGTCTTCCTGAAAAGGCTCCAGAACTTCAGCATGAAAGTCACTACTATGAGGAACTTTTACCACTGAACCATGGAAAGTGTTGTGCTGTATCTGGTTGCTTCACAATGTTGCTGTGGTGCTGATCTCTCTGACCTCTTAAACACCTACAGTGGTGCTTGAAAGTTTGTGAACCATTTAGAATTTTCTATATTTCTGCATAAATATGACCTAAAACATCATCAGATTTTCACACAAGTCCTAAAAGTAGATAAAGAGAACCCAAATAAACAAATGAGACAAAAATATTATACGTGGTCATTTATTTATTGAGGAGAATGATCCAATATTACAGATCTGTGATATGTAACCCTTCTTTAACCATTCTTTGGTAGAAAGAGATGGACAGATGTCCTGATATTTTCCTTTAGAATTCACTGGTATCATTCACAATTCATTGTTCCAGCGAGTCATCCTGGTCCAGATGCAGCAATACAGGTCCAAACCATGATACTACCACCACCATGTTTCACAGATGGGATAAAGTTCTTACACTGGAATACAGTGTTTTCCTTTCTCCAAACATAACGCTTCTCATTTCACATCTGTCTACAAAACATTTTTCCTTCTGACTAGTTCACGTGATCTTTAGATGTTCTTTTTGGAGAGCAGTGGCTTTCTCCTTGCAGCCCTGCCATGTACACCATTGTTGTTCAGTGTTCTCCTGATGGTGGACTCATGAACATTAACATTAGCCAATGTGAGAGAGGACTTTAGCTGCTTAGAAGTTACCCTGGGTTCCTTTGTGATCTTGTGGACTATTACACGTCTTGCTCTTGGAGTGATCTTTGTTGGTCTCCACTCATGGGGAGGGGAACAATGGTGTTGAATTTCCTCCATTTGGACACAATCTGTCTGACTGTGGATCGGTGGAGTCCAAACTCTTTAGAGATGGTTTTGTGACCTTTTCCAGTCTGATGAGCTTCAACAACTCTTTTTTTTTTTTTTTCTGAAGTCCTCAGAAATGTCCTTTGTTCATGCCATGATACTCTTCCACAAACATTTGTTGTGAAGATCAGATTCTGATAGATCCCTGTTCTTTAAATAAAACAGGACGCTCACTCACTCAAACCTGATCATCATCCCATTGATTCTAAACAGCTAACTCTAATTTCACCTTCAAATTAACTGCTAATCCTAAAGGTGCACATACTTTTACCCCTCACAGATATGTAATATTGGATCATTTTCCTCAATAAATAAATGTAATAAATAACTAAGTATAATATTTTGTCTAATTTGTTTAATCAGGTTCTTTATCTACTTTTAGTACTGTGTAAATCTGATGATGTTTTAGGTCATATTTATGCAGAAATATAGAAACTTCTAAAGGGTTCACAAACTTTCAAGCACCACCATACATGCCTTGAAAGCAGATGAGGGCTCAGTCCATTATGATGTTTACCTTCTACCCAGTTCATGCCCTCTTCTTCTCCAACTTCTGCTAATATGTGAATTCCTCTTGAACTTTACAACATGGTATTTGAAGAATTATAGTTATTACCATCCATCTAAGAAACAGCTTCTTCATTATTCAACAACAACACTGACTGTCTGTATATTTGTGTTGTTTATGATAATATATTGTTTAACACTATAACATTTATTTTATTTTTATTTGGGTTAAACAACTATTTAGCAGTTTACTCTGCAGTGTATGTTTGCTGCCCTTCCTTTTATTATTGTTGTTGTTGTCTTGTGTAAAACTCCTCCCTTGTTATTGTTTATGTTGCTTGTTTTGTTGTCTAAAGATTTATTTTGAAGTCTCTGAATTCTGAATAAACACTGCAGTAATTCTGATCTGACTGATTTGATGCTCAGTAATCAGAACACACAGTGCAGTGATGTGAAGTTTAAAGCCATACAGCACTCTCTCTCTCTCTCTCTCTCACACACACACACACACACACACACACACACAGACACACACAGACACACACACACACACACACACACACACACACAGAGCTTTCATTAATCACATAGTGTGAGATCTTCCAATATAAGATTCACTATCTGCCTGTGTGCAGTGATTTTTTGCAATTCCTTTTTCTTTATAAATTGTTGCCAGTTTTCCAGGCCATTTTTGTTGTGTGTGTGTGTTTGTGTGTGTGTGTGTGTGTGTGTGTATGTGTGTGTGTGTGTGTGATTGCTGCAAAACCATGTATGAACATGAACATTTTCTAGTGACCTTGAATGTGAAAAATTGAAAGCGCCAACATACTGTTTTCCATAATCTTATTATTATTAATATTATTATTATACTACTCAAAAATTTAGAGCACTTTCACAGGTCGCAGTTTTTGATGCATTTATGATCCCATACGGGAATGGGGTTAGCTTAACAACCACATAGCAATGCCCTAGCAACCAACTCGGTTAGCATAGCAACCACCTAGCAACCAAATTGATATGCTAGCAAGGTTTTAATGTTTTAACACTTTAATCTAGCCTTTAACATTTACATGCTTAACTGTTAAACATTTTAACATTTTAAAATCAATGACAACAAAATACTATAATTTTGTTCATCTCTTTCAGCATATCTGTGTTGCAGTGACACATTGTATTGTTTATGAGAAGGTTCCATATAAACAGCCCACTTCTGGGGAAAATAATAATTGTTATGGTACTGACTGAGCTAGCTGACATGTTGGCTTTAATCATAGCTACCTCATAACCACCTGCATCTCAGAAGCTGAAAGTGTCAAAGCTGCTGTGATGATCTGAGACTGAACTGCATGCTGCTCAAACAGGTTCCATCCCCTGTACATCTCCAACACACACACAGATGCACACAGATGCACACAGATGCACACAGATGCACACAGATGCACACAGATGCACACAGATGCACACAGACGCACACAGACGCACACAGACGCACACAGACACACACAGACACACACAGACACACACAGACACAGACACACACTTGAACAGTCTCTGGATTATCCATTTCCCCTTAATGAGCTAGTTAGCTATGACTGTATGATACTAAATCAGAACTGGACTCCACTGCATTTCAGTCATCAGGAGCTGAAGTTAAATGTGTCACTTCCTGTTGGCCTTCATGTTGAATACATATCAAGGACACATGTATACACATCATTTAATTGTTTGACTCACTCTCTTTCTATCTTTGTACAATATCTTATTTGTGTCTGTGTGTGTGTGTGTGGGGGGGTAGCCTAAGAGAAGGCCATGTATTATTTGCTATTGTTCACAACAGATTAATAGAGAAATGTTGCCCCTGTTGCCCCTGGCGAGGGTTCCCATGGTTTAATTCCTCCAGTATATAATGAAATTATGTTAACCTGTGTGGAATAGATACAATGATTAGAGGTTCATCTGATTAGAGAGTAAGGATTTAGGGTTTAATGCTAGTGATATCTTTATTTGTAAAAAGATAAATGTCAAACAGTAATGTACATGTAGATTGAATTTCAGAGTAGTGAATAGGGTTTAGTGTTAGATTAAACTCCTCCGGAACTCTACAGCAATGTAGTGTTTAAATGTTTTAAATCCTCCTGAACTCTACAGTGTGATGTTTACATTTTGAACCCCTCCTGAAATTTGAGCTTTCTCTGTCTCTCCATTGTGGAGCACTCAATAAATGAACACAAGTGTCACCTCTGGTCTTGTGTATAGCCTGTGTACAGGTGTTTGAATGTCTACACATGTGACTTCACTATATACCAGGGGAGAAGATAGTGTGTACACTTCTTGGCAAAGAACAACAACAAGGCAATTTTCAAATGCAAGTCTTGTGATGTGCAGTGTTGGGTTAGTTAATCCAAAAAAAATTGAATCCACTACAGATTACTAATTACTACGCTAAAACTGTAATCTGATTACATTACTGATTACTGCATGTAAAAACTAATCAGACTATTAATTACATTATTTTCACGTTACTTTCAAACCTACAAAATACACTACAAAGTGAAACTTGTAGTTCTTTCAGTAATTTTAGTGTCAGTGTATGACACGATCAGAAAAAGTTGGTTTTCTAATAAAACTTGCCTCGGGTGTGTCGCTCTGTGTAGGACGACCAGACCCATAAAATATAAAACTTTTCTAACGAGGCTAGTTTGGTGTCGCTAGCCAAGAGGAGACACAGCTAAGCTATCATTATATGGGTTTAGCTGCTACAGAGCCATGTAGAGTTCATTATCTTTCCTTCCGCTCAGATCATGTTCACGTAAACTAGAACTCATATAGACATTTACACGCCTTGTTTTCCTGATTAGCATCAGAGGATTTTTCTGTTTCAGTTTCAACCCCTTTACTGTAGTGATGTGTCATTCATCTTTAGTGAACGATGGGAGCCGCCTCCTGTCTGAGGGCCAGTTTTGTGTTTTTTGTAAATTAATACAAGACAGAATAATCTTTTTGCCACAATGCTTGGCCACACGCACTCCATGCACTGACTGAATGCTGTGCTGATGTATATGTGCGTGTGATAAATGTGTCTGCCCTGCCCTGCAGCCATGTGCGCTCTTGCTGTCCAACACAACCGGGGTGCTGAAATGGTGCTGTCCATTCAGCACCCGCTGGCAGTTGCGCGAGGAGCGTGATGCGCGTTGTGTGTGTGGGCTGCAGGCCACCGTCACACCAGGGCAGTCTGAAAACTCTTTTTACAAGTTCATAATTGCTGCGGTTCATGTTCAACCTTGGTGCTATTTAGTGTGTACACCAATCAGCCATAACATTAAAACCACCTGCCTAACATTGTGTATGTCCCCCTTGTGCCTCCAAAACAGCTCTGAGCCATTGAGGCATGGACTCCACAAGACCTCTAAAGGTGTGCTGTGGTATCTGGCACTGTCTTGGTACCATAAGCCTAACCATTAGCAGCAGATCCTTTAAGTCCTCTAAGTTGCGCGGTGGGGCCTCTATATATTGGTCTGTCCAACACATCCCACAGATGCTGGATTGGATTGAGATCTGGGGAATTTGGAGGCCGAGTCAACACCTTGAACTCTTTGTCATGGTCCTCAAACCGTTCCTGAACAATGTTTGCAGTGTGTCAGGGAGCATTATCCTGCTGAAAGAGACCACTGACATTAGGGAACACCGTTACCATGAAGAGGTGTACTCAGTCTGCAACAGTGTTTAGGTAGGTGGTACGTGTCAAAGTAACATCCACATGAATACCAGGACACAAGGTTTCCCAGCAGAACATTGCCCAGAGCATCACACTGCCTCTCCTGGCTTGCCTTCATACGCAGAAAGCTGTGATGCTCTGTGTGTTCTGACTCCTTTCTATCAGAGCCAGCATGAACTTTTTCAGCAGTTTGTGCTGCAGTAGCTCTTCTGTGGTATCAGATCAGGGTTAGGGATAGGGGTAAGGTTAGCCTTTCCTCCCCACGTGCATCAATGAGCCTTGGGAGCCCATGACCCTGTCACCGGTTATCCTTCCTTGGACTGCTGAACTCTTGAGTTGAAGCAACAAAGACTCCTTGAATTAATGTGCAGCTATAAAATGAAAAGGACTCCTTTTAAACTCCTCCTGAACTCTCCAGCATGGTGTTTAAACTCCTCTGAACTTTACGGTGTGGTGTTTAAACTCCTCTGAACTCTCCAGCTCGCTGTTTAAACTCCTCTGAACTCTATGGCACAATGTTTAAATTCCCCCTCAAGTTTATACCATGGTGTTTAAATTCCTCCTTAATGCTACAGCCTAATGTTCCAAAGTTTAAACCTCTCTTGGATGCTGCTTCTATTTATATAAATTTCATTCTTTGGTTTAAACTTGCTTTTACATTTCAGCTGTCTTTTTAATACAGAGGCATTGTCAGTATATATAACTTAGTGCACAGTTTACGCTCATTTGACTCTGGCTTGCTTTCTATTTCAAGGATTCTATTTCAAGAATACTTCCTGAATTGTGATGTTGTTTGACACATCTGTTATTATGAGTTAGTGTATGATACAATATATGAGTACAAATTTCCTGCTGAATCTGACCCCATAAGACCCAGAGCTGAGTGTGAGTTACTGTTACAGAGTCAGGGTGAATCAGGGTGTATAGGATTATTATGGAGTTTTATTTGATACTAAACACAATCCTGTGCATGGTAACTGTGTCTCTGCATGTGGTGTCAATGTAAAATAAATGTGATGTCTGTGACATCAGTTGATCTCAGTGTTTAACATTTTATTATTGGTCTAAATAAGGTTGGACTGTAAAACTGAGGGTTAAATTATATTGCACCCTTCCCATTAGCAAATGCATAACACATCACCATGGTGACTGTCATCCTCCTCCATTTAGCTGCTTAATGATAAGAGAAGATGGATAACATTGTTAGTGAATAATTGATGTGAATTGTGAAACCACTTCACAGGCATTTCTTTACTCTGTGATGAATTTTTAAAGAATCACAAACAGAAGATTTATTATTAACGAAATTCATTCCTGAGCGCTGAAGATGTTTATTTTGTTTCTTATCAGAAAATCATTCAGGCACAAACTCAGACTGCTTTATGGGAAAATGGCCAAGTAATAAGCTACATATGATCAAAACTCAGATCAGAGAGAAAAAAAATTAGTCACACCTGCACATGCATACACAAAGCAGCCTCTTAAGGCCCTGACAAATGGCTGGCAAATACTGTATGTGTGTGTGTGTGTGTGTGTGTGTGTGTGTGTGTGTGTGTGCTGTGGAGTGGTAAGCTGTGGAGTGTGTATTCACTGTGTGTGAGCTGAGTGTGTGTGTGTGCTGTGTGCTGTGTGTGTGCACTGAGTGTGTGTGTGTGCTGTGTTTGCGCTGTTGAGTGTGTGTGTGTGTTTGCTGTGGAGTGGTGAGCTGTGGAGTGTGTGTGTGCTCTGTTGTGTGTGTGTGCGTGCGTGTGTGTGCTGTGTTCTGTGTGTGTGTGTGTGTGCTGTGCTCTGTGTGTGTATGTGTGTGTGTGTGTGTGTGTGTGTGTGAGTGCGCTGTGGTTCTCTGTGAAACCCTGCTTCACTTCTAAAATCCTTCCCAAGCCTAAACACTTTGACTAAGACGATTCTCTGATTTCAGGCTGCTGAAATCAATTAACAGAAATGTTAAGAAAATCTGATTAAAGAGCCATGAGAGAGAAATGGTGGCCACATCTGAAGCACTTCCATCACAGCAGGAGAATTGGATGAACTCATCACCTGCTGATGTTGCATCATTTAAGCTCATCACTAACAGGAAGTAATACTGCATGAGCTTCCACTCCAGAGTTGAGACTTATCTCTGTACATCTCTTTAAATCTCATGACCTTGTTTATTAAAAATGTGTCTTTCACATGAGTAAATGTTCTGTCTGTTTTTTGTGAGTTAATGAATATGTGCCTTAATGAATATGTGATTTGTGGTGTTTCTACCTAAAAGTAGTGGGTGGAGCCAGTGAAAATAGATGAATTTATCATTGCAGAATGAATTAATATAGCTGAACGTCTCCTCGGGAACAGAGACTATGTGTGCGAACAAAAAGCTGATTGGCACACCAGAAAAATGTTCACCTTATCAACAGCCTATTGCAAGTTTGAACCCACAGCCATCCACGGCCAGTACTCAATGGAGCAAAATTGCATGGCAGTGGTATAGTCTCTCTCCTCTGTCATTCAGAGTGACACTGACCAATCACAGGCGTTTTTGAGCTCACGTATGAGGAAGGGGGCAGATAGTGCGAGGGTGTTACACATCCCTGTGACACTGTGATATTCAGCATGAACAGCAGTTCAAAAAGATGTGTTTGGCTGGCTTCATGTGTCTTGGGTGTGTGTGTGTGTGACCAACTGACCAACTGACACACTGACTGGCTGAGACACTGACACACTGACCGGCTGACACACTGACCAGCTATGACACTGACCGGCTGAGACACTGACTCACTGACAGGCTGACACACTGACACACTGACAGACCAACCGGGTGAGACACTGACCAGCTGAGACACTGACAGACTGACACACTGACAGACTGAGACATGACACACAGACCGGCTGAGACACTGACCGGCTGAGACACTGACACACTGACAGACCGACAGGCTGAGACACTGACCGGCTGAGACACTGACACACTGACAGACCGACAGGCTGAGACACTGACCAGCTGAGACACTGACACACTGACAGACTGACACACTGACCAGCGGAGACACTGACACACTGACAAACTGAAACACTGACACACTGACCGGCTGACACACCGACAGGCTGAGACACTGACCGGCTGAGACACTGACAAACTGACTGACTCAGACACTGACAGGCTGACACACCGACAGGCTGACACACTGACCGGCTGAGACACTGACCGGCTGAGACACTGACTGCCTGAGACACCGACTGGCTGAGACACTGACACACTGGCAGACTGAGACACTGACCAGCTGACACACTGACCAGCTGAGACACTAACAGACTGAGACACTGACAGACTGGCTGAGACACTAACACACTGACTGGCTGAGACACTGACCGGCTGAGACACTGACACACTGACCGGCTGAGACACTGACTGGCTGAGACACTGACAGACTGGCTGAGACACTGACACACTGACCGGCTGAGACACTGACCGGCTGAGACACTGACACACTGACCGGCTGAGACACTGACAATAGGAGTGCTTCTCTTGATACTTATTGTAGGCTTGTTGAACGTGAGGCTTCATTATTATTCAAACACAAAAGACAATTTAAACTGGCTCATAATTTGACAGTGGGGCAAAGAGATGAATTAGATGCCCTTCGGAAAGACAAAACTGTAGTTATTCAAAGTTCTGACAAATGAGGTGCTGCGGTTATATTTGATAGACATGCATATGAGTCAGAGATACAGAGACAACTTTCTATTACTCCCTTCTATGAGGAATTAAAATATAATCCTGTATCTTCATTTAAAACATTGGTACATGACTCTTTGAAACAATTTTTAGAGAATGGTAGCATTACTAGAGCTGAGTTTGATTATATGCGTGTTGAACATCCGGTAATGGCTTGTACACTGCCTAAAATTCATAAGACGCTCAAAGATATTCCTCTTGGCAGGCCGATAGTGTCAGCTATTGGCTACGTGACTGAAAAAATGTCCGCTTTCATAGATTTTTTTTCTTCAACCTCTTGTTTGTTCTCTGCCTTCTTATATTAGGGATACAATGGATTTCATTGAGATCATTTGATGTGTACAATTGCCTTCAACACCCGTGTTCTTAGTCATGATGAATGTTGAAGCTTTCTATACTAATGTTCCATTCGAAGGGGGTTTGCAACCAGCAGAGCACTACTTAAATCAACCATCCCATAAGGTTCCTGATACTGCTTGTTTAATTGACCTCATGACACTTGTGTTTACATATAACTATTTTTTGTTTGGAGGTAAGTTTTATCTGCAGATTTAGGAGTTAGTATGGACTCTAAAATGGCTCCAAGTTTTTCATCTCTATTTTGTGGACTGTTTGAAGAACTGTACAATCAAGCATCTAATTCGTTCATTAAATCTATTGTATTTTGGAAATGCTACATTATGATATTTTCTTTATTTGGAGTGGCACAGAATTCCAGCTCTTAAAGTTTCATAGCCTTGTTAATGCAACCAGTGATGCACTGACTTTTACGATGGATGTCCAGCAAAATTAAATACATTTTTTCTCACTGAAACCAGGATTGAAACTAGCTTATATCGTAAACCCACTGACCATAATATGCTTTTACATGGGTCATCGTATCGCCCTGTTCCTCTAAAGCATTCTCTACCTATCTCCCAATTTATCTGTATTCGTAGAATCTGCAGTAGAGATGAGGATTATCAGTATCAAGCAGAGATCTTGGCCGACAGATTCAGGCAGAAAGTGTACAAGGAGGAATGGATTCAATCTGCTGTAGCACGTTTCAGTAACTCTTCTCAACAAGATTGCCTGGTCAAGAGAACTAAATGTAAAGAACAAGCAAGACATTGTTTTATCCAATATTCTCCATTGACAAAAGACATTGAAGGTATAATTCAAAAAATACTGGTACATTGTTGAGACCAACCAAAATTTGCAATTGATTTCTGCAAAACCACCTGGTGTGGTTTACAAGAGACCTCCAAACTTACACAATATGCTGGTAAGGGCGGATCTATCTGTTCCTCAGCCTACACATCTTCTGAGTAATATACCTTTTGGTAATTATAAGTGTGGTGGTTGTCAACAATGCAATTTTACGTATAAAACACAAACTTTTAATCATCCCTGTACAGGAAAAAGTTTTAGGATCCGAGGTACAATTTCCTGTAAAACAGGAATGTCATTCATATGTTATGTTGCCCTTGTGGACTTTGTTACGTGGGCAAAACAAGTAGACAGCTTAAAATTCATATTGCTGAACATCGAAGTGCTATCAGACGTCATGACCCTAGAAGTCCAGTAGCACAACACTTTTTTAAGTTGAGACATTTGGTTTCTACTTTGTAATATATTGGCATTGAAGTAGTTAAATTTCCTCCATCCATCTTCTACTGCTTACTCTTTTTCAGGGTCACAGGGAACCTGGAGCCTATCCCAGGGAGCATCGGGCACAAGGCGGGGTACACCCTGGACAGG
>JANDJT010000164.1:58050-82525 GCA_024331685.1 Stegophilus panzeri
CTCTCTATCTCTGTGTCTGTGTCTGTGTCTGTGTGTGTGTGTGGCTGTCACTCTGTGTCTGTGTGTGTGTGTGTGTGTGTGTGTGTCTCTCTCTCTCTATCTCTGTGTCTGTGTGTGTGTCTGTGTGTGTGTGTGTGTGTGTGTCTCTCTCTCTCTATCTCTGTGTCTGTGTGTGTGTGTGTGTGTGTGTGTGTGTCTGTGTGTGTGTGTGTCTCTCTCTCTCTATCTCTGTGTCTGTGTGTGTGTGTCTCTCTCTCTCTATCTCTGTGTCTGTGTCTGTGTGTGTGTGTGTGTGTGTGTGTGTCACTCTGTGTCTGTGTGTGTGTGTGTGTGGCTGTCTCTCTCTGAGTCCGGAGTCTATATGATGGAGTTAGCGGTGTTACTGGAACAATCTGCAGCCCCTGGTCTCACCCTAAACAATACAGAAGTCAAGTTTCTGCTCTCCGTGGATGATCTGGTGCTGCTGTCTCCTAGTGAACAAGGCCTACAGCTGCACCTGGACCTGCTGGAGCAGTTCCGTCAGAACCGGGCCCTAACGGTCAATCCGGCCAAAACCAAAATTGTTATCTTCCAAAAAAAAGGCCAGATCTCAGGAACACAAACACCTGTTCAGTCTAGGAAACACCTGCCTAGAGCACTCGTTACCCCACGACTACCTAGGACTGAACATCAGTGCGTCAGGAGGCTTTGATCTGTGAGTAAATACACGAAGAGAAAAAGCACGAACAGCTCTCAAGAAAAATTCTACTAATCCCTAACGCACTAACACACTAATCCCTAACCCATAACGCACTAACCCCTAACACACTAACGCACTAACACACTAATCCCTAACCCCTAACGCACTAACCCCTAACGCATTAACACACTAACTCCTAACGCACTAACACACTAATCCCTAACCCCTAACGCACTAACCCCTAACACACCAACACACTAACCCCTAACGCACTAACACACTAACCCCTAACGCATTAACACACTAACTCCCAAAGCACTAACACACTAATCCCTAACGCACTAACCCCTAACACACCAACACACTAACCCCTAACGCACTAACGCACTAACCCCTAACGCACTAACACACTAACCCCTAATGCACTAACGCACTAACCCCTAATGCACTAACCCCTAATGCATTAACGCACTAATCCCTAACCCCTAAAGCACTAACACACTAACCCCTAACGCACTAACACACTAACCCCTAACACACTAACGCACTAACACACTAACCCCTAACGCACTAACACACTAATCCCTAACCCCTAACGCACTAACCCCAATGCACTAACGCACTAATCCCTAACTCCTAACGCACTAACCCCTAACGCACTAACACACTAATCCCTAACCCCTAACGCACTAACCCCTAACGCACTAACACACTAACCCCTAACGCACTAATCTCTAACCCCTAATGCACTAACCCCTAACGCACTAACACACTAACCCCTAACACACTAACCCCTAACGCACTAATCTCTAACCCCTAACGCACTAACCCCTAATGCACTAACGCACTAATCCCTAACCCCTAACGCACTAACCCATAATGCATTAAAAGACTAACCCCTAACGCACTAACACACTAACTCCTAATGCACTAACACACTAACCCCTAACACACTAACCCCAACACACTAACACACTAACCCCTAACGCACTAACCCCTAACGCACTAATCTCTAACCCCTAATGCACTAACGCACTAATCCCTAACCCCTAACGCACTAACCCATAATGCATTAAAACTCTAACCCCTAATGCACTAACACACTAACGCACTAACATACTAACCCCTAACGCACTAACACACTAACCCCTAACACACTAACCCCTAACACACTAACACACTAACACACTAACCCCTAACACACTTACCCCTAACGCACTAACACACTAACCCCTAATGCAATAACCCCTAACATACTAAAGCCCAAACTATACTTTGCTTTTTACACATATGCTAGATGCAAATTTCGTCATCAGCAGAGTACGCACGCTGCCAGATTTTTCTAACGCACTAACCCCTAACATACAACAATCTCAGAAAAAAATATCACCTCAAAAGAAACACCTTCACTGAATAAATCAGTGACAAAATACCAAATGTATCGTATGTCAATTACCTGAAAATGAGAAATTAAGAATGATGTAAGGAGAAGGAGACACTGCAGAATGTCCCTGAGGGACAGTGAGACACTGAGGAACAGTGAGGGACAGTGAGACACTGAGTGACAGTGAGACACTGAGAGACACTGAGGAACAGTGAGACACAGAGACAGTGAGACACTGAGAGACACTGAGAGACTGAGAGACACTGAGGGACAGTGAGGGACAGTGAGGGACAGAGACAGTGAGACACTGAGGGACAGTGAGACACTGAGAGACACTGAGGGACAGTGAGGGACAGAGACAGTGAGACACTGAGGGACAGTGAGACACTGAGAGACACTGAGGGACAGTTAGACACAGAGACACTGAGAGACAGTGAGACACTGAGAGATACTGAGGGACAGTGAGACACTGAGAGACACTGAGAGATACTGAGGGACAGTGAGACACAGAGACACTGAGGGACAGTGAGACACTGAGAGACACTGAGAGACAGTAAGACACTGAGGGACAGTGAGACACAGAGAGACACTGAGAGACAGTGAGGGACAGTGAGACACTAAGAGACATTGGGACACTGAGGGACAGTGAGACACTGAGAGACACTGAGACACACTGAGGGACAGTGAGACACTGAGAGACACTGAGGGACAGTGAGACACTGAGAGACACTGAGGGACAGTGAGACACAGAGAGACACTGAGGGAAAGTGAGACACTGAGAGACACTGAGGGACAGTGAGACACAGAGAGACACTGAGGGAAAGTGAGACACTGAGAGACACTGAGGGACAGTGAGACACACCCTGAGTATCAGCTACACACAATATATCAGGGCGGCTGTGGCTCAGGTGGTAGAGCGGGTTGTCCACTATTCACAGGTCAACATGCCTCCACGTGTGTGTGTGTGTGTGTGTGTGTGTGTGTGTGTGTGTGTGTGTGAGAAACAGTGTGAAGTGCTTTGTAGGACCTCTAACCTTAGGTTAAAAGGTGCTATATAAGTGCAGACAATTTATATTCAGATAATTTCCTGTTGTTTCATTGTTGTTGTTTATGTGTAAATGTACAGATATGTATAATCTGGAAATGTATAACTTTTGTTTAAATCTACTTGCACTATTTGCAACAACGTCATTTCTAACATTCATGCTAATAAAATACTGCTGAACTGAAAACTCTCTCTCTCTTTCTGTCTCTCTTTCTTTCTGTCTCTCTCTCCCTCTCTTTCTGTCTTTTTCTGTCTCTCTCTCGCTCTGTCTCTCCCTTTCTTTCTGTCTCTCTCTCCCTCTCTTTCTGCCTCTCTTTCTTTCTATCTCTCTCTCTTTCTATCTCTCTCTCCCCCTCTCTTTCTCTCTCCCCCTCTCTCTCTATCTGTCTCTCTCTCCCTCTTTCTGTCTTTTTCTGTCTCTCTCTCTCTCTTTCTGTCTTTTTCTGTCTCTCTCTCGCTCTGTCTCTCTCTCTCTGTTTTTTTCTGTTTCTCTCTCTCTCTCATTCTCTCTGTCTGTCTTTTTCAGTCTCTCTCTCTCTCTTTCTGTCTTTTTCTGTCTCTCTCTCTCGCTCTGTCGCTCTCTCTCTGTCTTTTTCTGTCTCTCTCTCTCTCGCTCTGTCTCTCTCTCTCTCTCTCACTCACTCTCTCTGTCTGTCTTTTTCAGTCTCTCTCTCTCTCTCTCTCTCTCTCTCTCTCTCTCTCTCTCTCTCTCTCTGTCTTTTTCTGTCTCTCTCTCTCTTTCTGTGTTTCTCACGTAACTTTATTCAGGTTTTCTCCTTGCTGCTCTATAAACTGTTGACTGTCTCAGACATTCTTTATAAAGCTGCTCTCAACTCTGACTGAAGGGAAATTACTCTAATCTATCCGGGTTAATGTGGAAAATCTCAACCTGACAGTTACAAAATTTTTTAAATAATAATAATAATAATAATAATAATCTTGTTAAATGACATTCTTCTCTGTGCTGATTCTGAAGTATCATCATTCTCCTCCTTTCTGATCTTATGTTAATGACATTAATGTGAAAGTTTCTGAAAGTCAGTGGCTTTTGATGTTTATAGAACAGCATATAGAGTTAATACAGGTGTGTGTGTGTGTGTGTGTGTGTGTGTGTGTGTGTATGTGTCTGTGTGTAGATTTATGAAATGGTTTCAGTATAAAAAATGGTGTTGTATAGTATGGTGTATATAATGTATTGTTTATATAAATATATTATGATGTATTTATCGACTGGTGATGTTGTCCTGGCTTTAATTCCCGTTTATTAGAAAGTGATATTAATTCTCTGATTGTAATCAGTGGCATCGTGTCACTAATGCATTTCCTCCACTATGTCTTTGGCATAGGTTCAGCATCACCGTGTGATTTAGCACCACAGTCTCTTAGCTTAATGCGTTTATGGCTAATTAAAGTGGTTCCGAGTCCATTTTCCCATCAGTCACCTGCAGCTTTTAATAACGCATTAACGCTTGCAGCAGGACAGAGACACGCCACACTCGGCCTCTACACAAATAAACTTACACAATCAGTCTGTTCTGCATGAATCTGCCCAAAACACTGTTCACCACGTCTGCTTTAATATTTAAATACTGAACTGACAACAGGAAGGAAATGAACAGTCGATACAGCTTAAAGGGAAATGCACAAAACACTGCATGACCTCGATTAATAATGAAATCCAGTGGACCGTTAATTTCCTGAACTCAGTGACACCATCATTCGCACAAAAATTGCAAAACTTCATTCAAAAATCTTTTCTGCTGTCAGGAATAATAAACACGATCAGGAGCAATTCAAAGCAACAGTTTCTTTCCTTTTTTGCAATCGATCATCTAAAATATTTAGCACAGGAGCTACAAGGCTAATGTAACTAACAAATAATGGTAGCTAATAACTTCTGTCTAAAATCACATAAAACATTAAACGCCTTAACTAGTATTAAATTGCCTCAAATTTCAATTTACATTGCTCTAAATTTTACATTTTTAAAATCTGGTGTTTTTTAGGGTTTAATCAATTTTAGAAACAATTTTCTACACTGAAATGAGGTGTGGTTTGTGGAGGGAGAAGGGTAGGGGCTTAGTATGAATGAGGAGGTAGGGATGAGTAGAAGGGACTGTGATGAAGAGGAAAGACACTGCAAGAAAATGATGGGGCTGCAAGCATTTAGAAAAGCCGAGAGAGATCCTTAAGGCTCTAGGCATCGCTGGTGGTGTGTCTGTGGGTGTGGCTGTGGGTGTGGCTGAAGTTTCATCAGTGAAATCTTCAGCCAAACAGCTATGAGATTAAAGATAGTTTAACTCAATTCTAACTGCACGCACACACACACACACACACACACACACACACACACACACACACACACACACACATATATATATATATATATATAGATCGATATAAATGTGGTCGTGGAGCGCTGACACACTCTGATTTGATCAGACTTAGAACACTTGGAACAGGAAGCAGCAGCGTAAAAGCTCCTAAAGGACAAGGCAAGGTCTCTCACACACACACACACACACACACACTGACACACATAGACAGACACACACACTGACAGACACTGACACACACACTGACACACACACAGACAGACACACTGACACACACACACTGACACACACACACTGACAGACATACACTGACAGACAGACACTGACACACACACTGACACGCACACTGACACGCACACACTGACATGCACACACTGACACAGACACACACTGACACACACACTGACAGACAGACACTGACACACACACTGACAGACACACACTGACACACACACTGACAGACAGACACTGACACACACACTGACACACACACAGACAGACACTGACACACATACTGACTCGAACACTGACACGCACACACTGACACACACACTGACACACACTGACACACACACACTGACAGACAGACACTGACACACACACACTGACAGACACTGACAGACACACTGACACGCACACTGACACACACACAGACAGACACTGACACACACACACTGACACACAATGACACACACACACTGACAGACACACTGACACACACACACAGACAGACACTGACACACACACACTGACACACACACTGACACACACTGACACACACACACTGACAGACACACACTGACACACACACTGACACACACACAGACAGACACTGACACACACACACTGACACACACACTGACACAGACACACACTGACACACACACTGACACACACACTGACACACACACAGACAGACACTGACACACACACTGACTCGAACACTGACACACACACACAGACACACACTGACACACACACTGACACACACTCACACACACACAGACAGACACTGACACGCACATTGACACGCACACACTGACACACACACTGACACACACACTGACAGACAGACACTGACACATACACTGACAGACACACTGACAGACACTGACACACACACTGACACACACTGACACACACACTGTTAGACAGACACTGACACATACACTGACAGACACTGACACACACACTGACAGACACTGACACACACACTGACACACACACTGTTAGACAGACACTGACACACACACTGACACACACACTGACACACACACTGACACACACACAGACAGACACACAGACAGACACTGACACACACACTGACACACACACTGACACAGACACACACTGACACACACACTGACACAGACACACACTGACACACACACACTGACACACACAGACTCATATGTGAGGACCCTCCATTTACATTATGATTAATGTATACTGGATCTAAAAAGTTTACACACCCCTTAAAATTGCAGGTTTTGTGATATAAAAAAAAATTAAACTAAGGTAAATCATGTCAGAACTTTTTCTCACCTTTACTGTGAAATAACAACCAACAAAATTCAGTTCAAAAACAAATAGAAACGTGGGGCATCTGGGAGCAAGATGATGAGGCAGTCGCAAGCACGGTGCGCTCTTACGCAGTTTCATTTTCAATTTCTCAATACCCAAGTCACGTTTCCAAAACTCTTGACACAATGAGCACAACAGCAGTGTATGTGCGCTAAACTGTGGATCATTTTACATTGCTTTGGCACAAAATGCATTCAATGACTACATCTTTCAAACGACATGAATTCTTTTCTCACTTAAACACAACCATCAGCACAACTCTCTTCACCTACAGGCCAATCTGCACATGTTCACATACTCTTTTCAAAACTGTTCAACTTTACTTCAAAACCCAACACAAAACTGAATGACAGCAATTTGCTACATTTTGACAGTAATACCGTACTGAAATATAGTCCAAATCTAAAAAAAGAAATACTATCAAAATGATTAGACCAACCACAGCTGATTCCCACTGTAGCTGAACACCTACTGAGGTGATGGTCTTTCAAATTCCTTACCATCTACACAAAAGGGGACATTTTAGGAATAATTTTACAGTAATGTAAACATGGACTCAGCCAGAGATTAAGTGGCTAACAGAGGAAGAAGACTGGCTGGGAGACGGAGAGGGGGAGGAGTATGTATCCATGGTGAAAGAAGACTGAGAGGAAGATCAAGAGCTCTAGTCTAAGATGAGATTAGGGCTACTATAATTGATCATGTAATAAATCACGGTTTATCAATAAGAGAGGCGGGTCTGAGAGTGCAGCCAAATCTGCAATGCTTAACAGTGGCATCTATGATAAGAATTTCCCTGGAAAACAACAGGTAGGGTGTGTGACTGAACTGCACATTTCAGAAGTGCATTGAGCAAAGCCTCCAAACCCACTTGTGTGTAATTTTTTTGTAATTCTGCTTAGGACCCAACGGTTCTCTCCCACAGTCGGGAGAGGTAGGATTTTCACTGACGTGCAGGAAACTGCAGTTTGATGGAATGGTCATCAAAACCAATGGCATAACATACTGAACTATGTAGTACCTATTACTGATTCATTCTTGTAATATGTACTGCAGTGAATTCTAAACAGTAGAGCAAGTGTTATTCTTGTTTTGCAAAGAATTTGTACAAAAAAACAAAAGAAAACCCATTGTGTAATGCTCCCTGTTGCTAGCGCTGTTTAGGTCATAGTTTTATGAGTGTTAAAGTAAGCTTGTTGGGTGACAACCTTTGCTAGTGTTGTGGAAGAATGAGTTTCGAGACATGTATGAAGTGTTTTGGTAGTTTTTTTGTGTGTAAAATTAACTGCTGTGCCAAGCTGAAAGTTGGTTAGGACTGTGTGAAGAGTTCTCAGTACCTAAGTATTGAGAAATGGGTCCTAGCGACTGTAAAAAAAAAAAAAAAAAAAAACCAACCTGTAACTAAGACACACTTATAAGACACACTAAGACACACTTTAACATATATAAAAAAAATGGAAAGCTTTATCTCTAACAATTTCTACCACTGTGGACAACAGATTCATCCAAAAATAACGAGCAAAAGCATTAAACAAATTGACAGACAGACTCGCCTCGCTCAGTTCTCATCACAAGTCCTTAGAGACAATGGAATCTATAATTGCTAGTCTGCAAGGCCAGATACAGAAACTACAAGAGCAACAACTGGATCGCAAAAATAGGATCTGTCAGGAAAATCTAAGGGTAATTGGTATATCTGAGGGTGAGGAGAATGACAGGCCTACTGAAGCCATGTCCGGGTTTTTCACCAAGGTGCTAGGTGAGGATTTGTCGGGTCTTCAATCAGTCGTACTGGATCATGCTCACCACGCCCTTGTTCTGAAAACCGGCATCGGTGACAGGCCCAGAGCAATGATTATCTGAGAGATGAATATGAGCGATTCTTGTCACATGTAAGGAGTGTGACCAGTACTTGCCAGATATTCCTGCAGCTCCTTTAAGGTTGCTGTAGGTCCCTCAGGAGCCTCCCTGATGAGTTTTCTTCTTCTCCTTTCCTGAATTTTGGAGGGACGTCCTGTTTTTGGTGATGTCAATGTGGAGCTCCATTTTCTCCACTTGTTGATGATGGCCTTCACAGTGTTCCTTGACACATCTAATGTTTTGGAAATCCTTTTGTACCCCTCTCCAGATCGATACCGTTCAACAATGAGATCCTGTACATGCTTTGTAAGTTCTTTGAGGACCATGGCAGAAATGGGAAATCTAGGGAAACTGGAAGATACAGGAAATCTGGGAAGAGTGGGAGAAGAGTTAAAGAGTCAAAAGACAGATGAACTTTGAAGAGTGTGTGTGTGTGTGTGTGTGTGTGTGTGTGTGTGTGTGTGTGAGGGAACACCATGTCTGGTACACTAACTTATTAATCTTCTGGATTTAAATAATCAGTTGTATAACCCCATCTGTCTGAGCTTCTCCACGCAGTGCTGCACACTTTAATCACTACCACAGCATCTTCTGACTATTATATCACACCTACACTCGAGTGTATGAACACAGTCAGACAGACAGAGAGTCAGACAGACAGACAGAGAGAAACAGATAGGTGGAGACAATCACAGTTTTAAGTGGGCGCACTGGAAAAGAGCTGATTGTAAAGGTCAGAGAATGTCACCATGACTAACAACATATACACACACAGATAACATCAACAGGAGAACCATCAACACACACACACACACACACACACACCCCTTGTGCTGTATTGATGGAGGTGAAGAGGAACAGTGTAGTGTTGTGTCTAGAACAGTCCTCTTATCCTCCTGAACCACAACATTACAGATGGATGTAGTGATAATGACTTGATGTGAGATGACAGATAGAAATGAGAGACAGATATATGAGAGAAAGACAGAAATGAGAGAGAGACAGAAAGCTATTTGGAGATAGAGATGGCACTCATGCTATATGTGGTTAAGATCAATCTGGTCAGGTCTCTCTCTCTCTCTCTGTGGCCTGTAGTCCAGTTTAAACTCCATTCTGCAGCTCTGTGGGTTCTGTAATTAAATCCCATCCTGAGAATTCAGATTAAACTCTGTCTGACTGTCTGTGGTGGACAGCCGACCTCGCCCTGTCTCCGTGTCCATCACGGCATGGAGAGTTAATTCGGTGTAATGTAGGGCGCTAATAGAATCATCGCTAGTTAGAATCACCATTCATTACACAGAGAAACATCAGACAGGAAAAGGAAATGGCGGTGATGATGGATACCGGTGCGTCCTCCATCATCCATTATTGAACAAGTCATTGAGCACTAATCTGTCACGGGGACGCAACCACACTCCTGCAGAGACAGTGAAATTAAACCTGATTCATCTGCAGAGAATGTGGGGTCACACGGAGTTTAACTGCCTCTGAATCCCAACACACACACACACACACACACACACACACACACACACAGTGACCTGATTCTTGAAGTGTTCACTATGAAGTCATTTAGAGCAGATGTGGAAGTGTGTGTTTCGGTTCATGCAGAGAGACTCAGTCATCGCTACACTCAACATTTTTAAACTGTAGAAGGTTCTAGAGTTTATTCATTTACATTTATTCATGTAGCGGATGCTTTTATCCAAAGCGACTTACAAATGAGGAAATACAAACAAAGTGATATATCATGCGGAGAACAATACGAGTCGTGCTACTGTACACGATTTATAACTGAGTTCTAGAGAAGCAGCGTGCGCAGAGTCGAGGTGTAAGAGACAGTGTAGGGTTTTGAACATTTTATTATTATTTTATTTTTAATATAAGGATAATGTGAGGTTGGCGTTTTAGGGGTTAGTTACATGCTCACGGAAGAGGTGGGTTTTTCAACAGTAAGAGCTGAGGACTGAGCAGAACACTGATGGACTTGTGATATACAGAACCCCCAGAAAGGAAGGTATTCACCCCAAAGTGATTACTTCTCTTTGCTGTACTGCAACATCAAATTTTAGTATATAAGAAAGGGTTCATTTTGAAGTGACTCTCCACAAAAACATGTAGATGTCCTCAGACATGAAAATAAGAAACTTAAACACTACTTAATCGATAAGTATCCCCCACCCCCCTCGGTTTGAATTGTCCTTTTGTAGCAGTGACAGATTTGAGTTCAGATTTGAGATGTGTCTGAGCTTTTCTATACATTTTGATTTTGGCCTTTTCTCCCATTCCTCAATGCAAAATTTCTCCAACTCTGTTAAATTAGATGGAGAATGTTAGTGGACAGCAGTTACAGGTCCTGCCACAGATTTTCAATTGGATTTAAGTCTGGGCTTTGACTCCGCCATCCCAGAACACAAACCTTCTTTTTTTTTTTTCCAAGTCACTCCTTTGTAGTTTTTGCCCTGCGTTTTGGCGTATTGTCCTGTTGGAACATATATTTTCACTCTAAATGCAGATTTCTGGCTGACAGGAACAGGTCCTCCTCAACAATGTGCTTATATGCTTCCTGTGATGGCACCAAGTTTTCCAAGTTCCTTCTGTTGTCAAGAAACCCTGGAGCATGATGCTACTGCCACCGTATGTTGGGCTGTATTTGGTTTGTGCCAAACATTATTCTTTGGCTTTATACCAATTTTAATGTCAACACTATACTACAAAATATTTTTTCCAAAAACTCTCAGAGCTTCTCAGAAGGGGCTTCCTTCTGGTCACTCTCCCATAGAGGCTGGATCTGTGAAGAGCTGATGATATTGTTGAGTTCTTCACAGATTCACTCCCGTTTCAGATTGTGGACTCTTAAGCATTTTAATGTTGTATCTGGACTCTTGGACACTTCTCAGACAATCTTCTTCTTGCCCAGCACCAGGTTTGGCCTCATGTTGGTAGAGTCTGTGTTGTGCCATATTTTTACACTTTGTTATAATGGATTTCACAGTGATCCTTGGAAGGTTCCACTCTTCAGCAATGTTTTATTAACCTTCTCCATATTTTTCCCTCCTAACAAACTGATCTGCTATTTAGCTGTGAGACTTCTCAAAGTCAGAGATATTTATTATGCAAGCACACAACTGGGCACAGGTGGATTTAAGATTAACTCGGGTGTACCCTGTTTAACATATTTAGTGTGAGTGTCAGGAAAACTAAACATTAGTCCTCATTTAGAAATCTGTTAAAAGAACAGGGGGTGAATACTTATCAATTAGGCAATTTTTAAAGAATAATTCTAAGAATTCTAAATACTTTATTTTAATTTTATCTGTAGAGAGTCACTTAAAAATGTGGAGAAAATAAATCCCATTCTAATATACTTAAATTTGATGTTGCAATACAGCAAGAGAAATAATCACTGGGGGGTGAATACTTTCTGGAGGCACTGTACTTACGTAGGTAAGTGTGAGTTATGTTAGCAAGCTAGTTTCCAGAGAAGTTTACTGTGTGATGAATAAGCTGCTATAAATTAACATTTGATTAATTAGCATTGATGAATTACCTGCCATGAATGGGCATTCAATTAATAAGCTTTTATAAATTAGCATCTGATTAATTAGCTATTATGAATTAGCATCAGAGTGAATCAGCGACTGCAAGGATGCAGAGTCGAGGTTCAGCTTCAGCAATTTTCCCTCTTTAATCTTCTATAAAGGTCTGAAAAATATTTCATCTAAAGGCAGATTTGAGCAGGATGTGTTCATGTTTGACAAACGCACGCACACATGCACGCACACATGCACGCACACATGCACGCACACATGCACGCACACATGCACGCACACACATGCACAAACACACGCACGCACACACGCACACACACACGCACACACGCACAGAGCACTGAGCACTGAGCAGATCTCTGAGGCTCAAAGCAATAAAGGATGATATTTTCCATCATAGTGCCGCATCTCAGTCTGGAAAGACCATCAGATGTAATATAGTGTAATGTAACAGACATTATTCCTGCATGTTTAATAAGCTAATATAAATAAACATGGTGTCTTAATTGTCTTAATTTAAACTGTAATCAGATTACAGTTTTAAAAAAGTAATTAGTAATCTGTAGTGGATGAATTTTTTTGAGTAACTAACCCGACACTGGTTATTAGTCACGCAATAACGTAGAATGCTTATTTTATAAACCCGATTTATGAGCGCCCCACCAGGAATTCCCCCGGTTCTCCTGATGAGCCACTCGGCTATGTCCATGGGCTTCAGCATACCAGGAGCTCTATCAGACGAGCAGCTGCTCCATTCTGACCTCCTCTTCTGATATTTCGTACAACTGCAATTATTTTTGAAATTAAAATGAAAATAAACTGGTCAAGGGCAGGTTTCTTTTGCGATACACCAAAACGTATGCGACATTTTTTTTTTTTAAAGGATGACATCACGCACACAATTTTATCGGTAAAAGGCCAATTGGATGGAAACAGGTGGGAGACAGCAAATATCGCAAACTTTTTTTTTTTTTTTTTTTTTTTTTCACACTTTCACTTTGTTGATAACAGAAATGCACAAAAAGTGGATTGAAACTTGGCTGTTGATCAGGGAAGCCCCTGTTCCCACACTGCAGAAGTATGAGTGACTGTCATCAGTACTTTCAGTGTGAATAAAGGTAAAAGTCAAAGTCTCTCTCTCTCTCAGTGTGTGTGTGTGAGAGAGAGAGAGAGAGAGAGAGAGACACATAGAGAGAGAGAGAGAGAGATTGGTGGATCTCTGAAATGTTAATGTGGTCATTAACTGAACTGAATGCTGTGATCTCATCACAGATGGCTTTCTGTTTGCAACGTGTCCTGTGGGCGTGGCCTGTCCACCTTTAAACTGTCTACAGCACTGTGTTCCTGTCCTTTAATACTGTAAGAAACTCATCACCATATCAATCACTATGAGTGTTTTGAAGTGGTGAGAGCGGAGGGGGCGTCACATTACAAGTTAGCTAATGACTAAGGCTAAGGGCTTAGCTTGGTTAGCATGTAGCCTTTAAGCCTTTTATAGAAACCGTATAAGGTCACAGTAACCATGGGAACAAGACAGATCCATCTGGAATAGCAACATCCCTTACATGTTATACGCTGGAAAACCCTCGCGGCATCACATTCTCAAAACAGTAACAGGACAAATTCATGTGTTTGTTCCTCTCTCTCTCTCTCTCTCCATCTCCCTATCTGTCTCCCTGTCTCTGTCTCTCCGTGTCTGTCTCTCCGTGTCTCTGTCTCTCTCTCTCTCTCTCTCTCTTTCCTTCTCCATCTCCCTGTCTCTCTCCCTGTCTCTCTATCTCTGTGTCTCTGTCTCTCCGTGTCTCTCTCACTCTCTCTCTTGCTCTCTCCTTCTCCATCTCCCTGTCTCTGTCTCTCCATGTCTCTCTCTCACTCTCCTTCTCCATCTCCCTTTCGCTCTCCTTGTCTCTCTCTCTCTCCTTCTCCATCTCCCTGTGTCTGTCTCTCCATGTCTCTCTCTCCTTCTCCATATCCCTGTCTCTCTCCTTGTCTCTCTCTCTCTCTCCTTCTCCATCTCCGTGTCTCTGTCTCTCTCTCTCGCTCTCCCCTTCTCCCTGTCTCTCTCCCTGTCTCTCTCTCTCCATGTTTCTCTCACTCTCTCTCTCGCTCTCTCCTTCTCCATCTTCCTGTCTCTGTCTCTCCATGTCTCTCTCTCCTTCTCCATCTCCCTGTCTCTCTCCTTGTCTCTCTCTCTCCCCTTCTCCATCTCCCTGTCTCTCTCCTTGTCTCTCTCTCTCCCCTTCTCCATCTCCCTGTCTTTGTCTCTCCATGTCTCTTTCTCTCTCTCACTCTCTCTCTCCTTCTCCAGCTCCATGTCTCTCTCCCTGTCTCTCTCTCTCTCCGTGTCTCTCTCACTCTCTCTCTCGCTCTCTCTCCTTCTCCATCTCCCTATCTCTCTCCTTGTCTCTATGTCTCTCCGTGTCTCTCTCACTCTCTCTCTCTCGCTCTCTCTCCTTCTTCATCTCCCTGTCTCTCTCCCTGTCTCTCTGTGTCTCTCTCTTACTCTCTCTCTCCTTCTCCATCTCCCTGTCTCTCTCCTTGTCTCTCTCTCTCTCTCTCCGTCTCTGAGTGCATGCTGGGAGTGAATGGGCGGAGCTGAACGTTTGTGGAGTGAGAGTGTTTGCCTGCAGGCTAAGTGAGTTTTTCTATCTTTTCTTCATACTTTGGTAAAGCAGTTAGTGGATTTAGTGCTCAATAGAGGAACGTAGCATAGCAGGAGCACAAGTTGTTGGTTACAAAAGCATCTCGTCAGTGTCAAGAATGAACAGGGCGATTGTTTTGTTTCTAGATGATGTGAACAAAGTTAATGAGATTGTCGTGAATGGAATTGTGATAAATGATTCTTACACAATGGTAATGCCTTTGATCCAACCGGTGAAAAGGTCATGTTGTCCAACGTTCCACCTTTCATAAAAGACGAAGTGATTGAGAGAGATTTGGCAAAACATGGGAAAATCGTCACAGATTAGAAAGATTGCATTAAATGATAAATCTGAGCTGCTAAAACACTTTGTTTCTTTCCGAAGACAGTTGCATACGATTCTAAACAATGAGAGCGAGGACTTAAATCTCGCATTGAAGTTTAGAATTGAGAATTTTCATTGTTATTTACGCCACATCAGAAACAATGAAATGTTTCAAATGTGGACAAGAAGGACATGATCTTGTCCATGCATGTCCAGAAAATATAGAACATGAAACCCGAAGTGATTTTGAAAGAGAGGGACAAAGAGATACAGATGCAAGTGAAAATCAAGGGGAAAAGGACAGGGAATCGGTAGAGAATGGAGGAAGTGGGGATGGTAAACAAAGTGAACAAATAGTTCATCACAAAGAAACTGTGAATGAGAGTAATGAAGAAGAAATAGGAAAAGAGAAAACAGACAGCAAATGATGTTCTGGGTCCTGTTGTGGAAGTAGAGATTCCAAGAGACATTGATATGACAGAAGATGATACTTTCTCTTCAACTTTGAAGAGAAAAACTAATGGAAGGAGAAGGGGAAAAAGCAAAGAAAGATCAGTTTCAAGAAAAACAGACAAAGGAAGGGATGGTTCAAAGAACTTTATCTGACCATTCCATTCTGATGATTCAGTATCAGAAAGTGAGAGTGAATCAGTGAGCTCAGTTGACTCGGTCTCGCAAAGAAGATCTGGAAGGATCTGCTTATACCCTTGAAAAGACTAAGACTTTTCTGCAGAATGCAAAAGGAATGAAGGGAGTTCGAGTAGAAGATTTTTTCCTGATCGTGATTTGTTTATAGAGACAGCAAGAATGGCAAAGAAGGAAGTAGGAAGTATACAGGTTGAAAAAAAGCGTTCAAAAACTTAGAACAAGTTTGCTGAATGATGAAAAAGAAAATGTTCTAGTCTTTATTTTTTCAGTTTCTTTTCTTATTCATTCATTTATGAGTAATTTAAAACTGGGCAGTCTGAACATAAATGGTGCAAGGAATTATAGAAAAAGAGCAATGCTTTTTGAATTAATAAGGCAAAAGAATACTGATGTTATGTTTATTAAAGAAACACAGTGACATGCAAAATGAAAGTGAATGGATGAGGGAATGGGAGGAGAAGTGATTATGAGTCATAAGACTAATAATAGTGGAGGTATAGCAATTCTGCTAAGGAAAGACATTAATCCTGTGTCATGTGAAGTGGACATGTAGTTGGGGGACAGTGTTTGAAATTACAGGTGAAGTCTGAAAATTTTACTGTTGTATTCATAAATCTGTATGCTCAGTATTGGGTTGTGAAAGGGTCTAGTTTCTAGATTAAATTAGAGATTGCAAACCTGAGGAGTATTTATTTATAGGGGGTGATTTTAATTGTTCAGAGAATGATAGCATTGATAGGAATCACAAAGAACCACACATGGCATCACAACAAGTGTTGAGACAAATTATGAAACAATATGATTTATATGCCATTTGGAGGATGTTGAATTAAACACAGAGACAGTATACATGGACACAAGTGAGAGAATGTTCTGTGACGATGGCTAGACTAGACAGGTGGTATTATTTTACACATCATTTTAATATTATTAAGTGTTGACCAATCTCACCTGTAGGCTTTTCAGATCATGGATTAGTCAGTTGTAATGTTCTTATTAATAATGTAAAGCCAAGAAGTGCTTACTGGCACTTTAATACTGTTTTATTGCAAGATAATTTTTTGTGAGGTGTTTGAACATTTCTGGAAAAGGTTGAAGAATAGGAAATCATCGTTTGTTTCTATACAGCAATGGTGGGATAATGGAAAAATTGAGATACAGCAACGCATATGTGCCATACATATACCCTTAATGTTTCTAGAGACATCTCCTGATCGCTAGAAGATCTAGAGAGAGAAATAGTAGAAATACAAACTCTCGTCTCCCTCTCCGTCTCCCTCCGCGTCTCCCTCCCCGTCTCCGCGTCTCCTCCCCGTCTCCCTCCGCGTCTCCCTCCCCGTCTCCCCGTCTCCCTCCGCGTCTCCCTCCCCGTCTCCCTCCGCGTCTCCCTCCGCGTCTCCCTCCCCGTCTCCCTCCCCGTCTCCCCCCCCGTCTCCCTCCCCGTCTCCCTCCCCGTCTCCCTCCCCGTCTCCCTCCCCGTCTCCCTGATGCCTTCCTAAACTACCTGCTGGACTGAATGGAAGAAAGGTGATTTTAAATACTTAGGTGTATATCTTGGGAATGATTCAATGTTGCAAAAAAACTGGGAGGGGGTTCTGGAACAAGCAAAGGGACAAATAGAAAAGTGGAAGTGGCTGTGGCCAAAAATGTCACTCAGAGGACGAGTTATAGTCATCAATAATTTTTTGGCTTCAACATTCTGGCATCGTTTGGCATGTACTGAACCAGCAGGTGAACTTCTCGCAAAATTGCAGGATGTCATAGTGGATTTTTTTTTGGACTAAGTTTCATTGTGTACCACAGAGTGTACTATATCTTCCTAAAGAAGAAGGAGGACAAGGACTAATACACCTGGTTACCTAACCATAACCTTTCATTTATTGGTTTTTCAAAGACTCTTAACAGGTCCTGAAGATCTTGTCTGGAGAAATGTCACAAACTTTATTTTAAGAAAATCTGGAGGTCTGGGTCTGGACTATATTCTGTTTTTAACGGACTCTGGAAAGATGCAGCTGAACGGTCTGACTGCTTTTTATAAAGGGATCTTTAGCGTTTGGAGCTTATTTAAAAAGAGAAGAGGGGTTTCTGAGTCATCTCTGTATTGGTTCCTAGAAGAACCGACTGTGTTTGGAGCCAGATTTGATGCATCAAGTGAAATTGCATAGGGTCTTGAAAACATAATGTGTACATCAAAAAAAGTTCAATTGTATCATCTAATAGATGCTGGGGGTCCTGAGTTAAATTACCCACAAAAGGTAGCCTCCTGTTTAGGATTAAAATCAACAAGATTAGCAGGGAAACTTCTGGATATCTTAAAGCAAAAACTTACAACAGAATAAAAGTCTCTCCTTTTGAGCTACGGTGAAGAAAAGGTGCTTCCAAACAATAAAGATCCTTTTCCAGATGTTTACATTACTCCTGATCTTAAAGGATCAGACGGGGAGATGATGAAGAATCTAGAAGATTTAAAAATTCACAAAGCTGATAGTAAAAAAATTGTATAGAAGTTGTGTAAAAGTATGAAATAAGAAAACTTTAAAAGGAAGAGAAGATACTGTTTGGAGAGACAAATTAGATCTGGATCAGAATGTAAAACCTCCTTTAGAAAAAAAGAGTAGGGGATCTCCAATGGAGAATTTTGCATGGCGCATTTGTTGTCAATTCTTTTGTAAATATTATTAATCCAAATATATGTAATGTATGTCCTTTTTGTGAAAAAAGGGAAACCATTTTTCATCGTTTTATGGAATGTACAAGACTGTGTTATTTATTTGATTTTTTTAATTGTTGTTTAACAAGTTAAAGGAAGTTTTTACTGTTCAGAGATTTATTCGTGGCAATCAGTATGCAGCAAAAAATAGAATAAAATGCCAACTTCATTATAGACGAAGCAGAAATGGCAATATATATATAAGCAGAAGGAAAAAAATTGAAGGGTTGGAAGGATGTGAAGTTGTATCTATTTTTTAAAAAAACAGGATAAAAAGAAGAGTGTGGATTGATTTTAAATTCTATAAGATGATTAAAGACTTAATATTTTTTTCAAACTAGTGATGTTATAATGAGGCAATTTGCTCAGTAGATGAATTTTTACTTTTTTTCTTGGGAGCTACAATAATTATCAATAATGTTACTTTGTATTATTGCGGTTAGTATTATATTGGAATTGTGAAAATAAAAAAATAAACAATTGTGGTTGGATAAAAAATAAAATTAATCTCTCTATCTGTCTGTCTGTCTGTCTGTCTGTCTGTCTGTCTCTCGGTCTCTCTGTGTCTCCCTCTCACTCTTTCTCTCTCTGTCTGTCTGTCTCCCTGACTGCTGATGTTCAGAGTGAATGTGTCCTGACAGCAGTGATGTGTCTCAGAGGAGACACAGATTAGTGAGGAGACTTTCTGACCTTTCAGCGTGTCAGGGTTCGATATAAACACTGTCGAGGGACGTGGTGTTGTTTTTCTCTCCTGCGTCGGTGGAGTGGATAATTACTCGCCCTGAACATCACGGTTATTACAGCTGCCTCCACACCATTAACACACAAACTGTGACACTGCGACTGAGACACACTTCAGCTCAGAATCACAAACTCATTTACACTGAAAAGCCCATGTGGCTCTCACTGATTTACTAAAGCTGTGTGTGTGTGTGTGTGTGTGTGTGTGTGTGTGTGTGTGAAAAACATACAAAACACAAACACATAAGTTAAAAAAACCCCACAAAAAAAACCATTTAGTTACACACACACACACACTTCCTTCCATTTATATATCGCTTTTTTAGACACTCAAAGCGTTTTACACTTGGGGGGGGGGGGGGGTTGTCTCCTCTACCACTAGTGTGTATCCTCCACCTGGATGATGTGACGGCAGCCATATTGCTCCAGAACTCCCACCACACACCAGATATTAGTGGAGAGGAGAGAGTGATGTAGTCGGTTCAGAGATGGAGATTATTAGGGGATGATAGAGAAGGGTCAATGGGGGAATTTGGGCAGGACCCCGGGGTTATACCCCTACTCTTTAAGTGTCCTGGGTGATTGGTCTGCTGTGTGTTTGTGCTATGATTCTGGATGTTGGTCAGATGGTCCGTTTTCTCTCTCGGGGATGTGGTTATGAGTTAAACCGTGTCTCTATATGAAGTCTGAAATCTGTAAGATGAGGACAGTGAGATATCCTGCTCTCTTGCTCTCTCTCTCTCTCTCTCTCTCTCTCTCTCTCTCTCTTTCTTTCAGTCTAAACGTGAAGAACAGATTTAATCAGCACACGCTTCGTTTATTTCATTAGTGTTATGCTGAGCAGCGTGAGGTTTCTGATTTACATTCTGCTCCAAAACTATTTTCATTTATTTGACTTTCAAATTGTAACTGATTTCCTTCTGTAGAGAAAAGAGGGCAAAAAATCACCTGTGTTAGTTTAACATGATTGCTTTTCTTCACAGCTGAGCAACTTTCAGAAGCAGAAATGCAGAGAGAGAGAGAGACAGAGAAAGCTATATATATATATATATCTCCAAAATGCTCTACTGTGTGTAAGGGGGTTGGAGAAACTGGTGAGAGTTGCTTAAAAGAATTATTTTAATTCCAGTTTATTGTGATTATATGCTGTATTTGTGCTTGCAGTGTAAATTCTGTAGTTTATTATAAGGGAAGTGATGTGTTAGTAACAAGGTCACGTTGCTCCTCACTCACGATGTAGGTACGGTGTAGAAGCGGTGTAGACGAGGTGTGGGCGCGGTGTGGGCGCGGTGTAGAAAAAAAAAATCAGTCAATTAATCAATTATGAATATAATCGTTAGTTGCAGTAGAAGCGGTGTAGACGCGGTGTAGACGCGGTGTGGGCGTGGTGTATACGGTGTAGAAAAAAAATTATCAGTCAATCAATTATGAATATAATCATTAGTTGCAGTAGACGCGGTGTGGACGCGGTGTGGACGCGGTGTAGAAGCGGTGTGGGCGCGGTGTGGGCGCGGTGTGGACGCGGTGATAAACAGTGCAGCGCGAGTAAGATCAGTAATGTCTCATTAAAACACTACGATCAAAAGTAAACAGAAGTAAAATAACATGTCTAAAGGCAACGAGGAACAGAAACCACACGGTGCAGTGAAAGTCAGATTTTATTATTAATTTAGGACTGGAGTTTAATTATTGCTGCTTTTTTGTGCATCAATTAAAATAATGCATGAATACTTATAATATAAACAATATATACACACATTATATATAAATATATAAAATTGGACAAACAGTTGTGTTAATGTAAAGTTTTGTGTTTATATGAGTGTTTATATTTGATTTTAAATAAACGAAAAAAAAAATGGTACTGAAAGTTTGCGCCCCCCATCTGATTAATCGAAGAAAAAAAATTATCAGTCAATTAATCAATTATGAATATAATCGTTAGTTGCAGCCCTATATGTGTTTATTTCTGTGTATGTATACATATATACATATTTACAGGTATTATTCTCTCTTTCCTCTCTTTTATTTTTTCCATCTCAGGGTTCTATGAGTCTCGTTGGTTCTGACTGTACTGCTGAATGTGTGGACATCTGTTTCTACTCATTTATTCCTGTACTTATTTTCTAATGTGTCTGTACCAAGCTTTAACAATACAAATGTTAATATTTGTCCTGACAATAAAGCAACCTTTTGACTTTGACTTGAGAGAAAGAGAGAGGTGGGGGNNNNGGGGGGGGGGGGAGGGGGGAACAGAGAGAGAGAGAGATAATAGAATTAATGTTTTTATTTCTCTCAGCTTTCTGGTAAACACTGCTGAGTTTATTTTTATACTCATTACTGAGGTCACACACACACACACACACACACACAAGCCATTTACATCGGCTTCTGACCTGAAAGTGCACAAAACACACATCAGAAGAACAAGAGAACACCTGGAACCTAGTGACACCTTGTGTTTGTTTGTGTGTGTGTGTGTGTGCTTTCAGAGGCTCGTCTCTCTCTCTAAAGACCACAGTGAGGGTGACAGCTGTGTTCCCATGGTGACCGTCTCCATGGCGATGTGATGGCAATGATTTCTTTAAGGCAGATGTATATGGATGTGTCCCGCCTGCAGAGGTGAAAGGTCATGTGAAGTCCGAGGGTGATGAAGGTGTGTAGGAAGTGTGTGTGTGTTTAAATATAAATCAGCTGTTATTGCTAAAATATTTTAGACTTGGTGTGTTTAGCCGTCTCTGTCCTACAGCACTGTAGATGTTATTTTATAAAACACTTCATGCTGTGTAGATGTAGTGACGTGTCAGTGTTTTATTTTCTAAACAAAGATCTAAACAGCTGCTCAGACGGGAATAGTTTTCACGTGGAGCATGTGTAGGTGTGTGATGTAATTATTCCCAGAGTATCGCTGGGATCTTAGTCCGAATCTCTCACGTCAGTAAATGTTTACAGACTGAGCGAGCGCGTGTTGGAAAGATCACATGGATTTTCTCTTCTGTAAACAGAGCAGTAGAAATAACTCCAGGTGATACATGCTGTCTGAAAACACAGGAACCGAGAGGAACATGTCCAGCAAAATCTGAAAAACCTCACAGCGGCTGAGGAAATGAGCAGAACGTAATCTGCAGGTTTGGAGCGGATGCTGAAATAATAAATACAAAATAAATGTAGTTTTACTTTCATTGACGTCTCGGACACTCTGTAAATACCCCGTCTTTATCTGACACAGAGGTAAAGATGGAGTTATATCCTGTGCTGAAAGAGCTGTGGGCGGCTGTGTCTCAGGTGGTAGAGCGGGTTGTCCACTAATCGTAGGGTTGGAGGTTTGATTCCTGGGCCACATGATTCCACATGACTCCACATGCTGAAGTGTCCTTGGGCGAGACACTGAACCCCAAGTTGCTCCCGATGGCAAGTTAGCACCTTGCATGGCAGCTCTGCTACCATTGGTGTGTGAGTGTGAGTGTGTGTGTGAGAATGGGTGAATGAGACACCGTGTAAAGCGCTTTGGATAAAAGCGCTATATAAGTGCACCATTTACAATTTAAAGACGGATTAGTTTTTCTCTTCAGTATAAAGCACTCACTCTTTTCTATCATCTACCACCAAAACACACCAGAGACTCACATCTCCATCAGACGCATCAGAGATCAGACACTGCTACACACACTGTTTTTACCATGCTGCATACTGAGAGAGACACATACACACATGTGTGTGTGTGTGTGTGCGTGCGTGCGTATGTGCATGAAACTGAGATTGAGATGATGTCATGTTGTGAAGCCACCCACCCACACACACACACACACACACACACACACACACACGTACGTGTGCCACCTAATAAACTAAAACGCACAAAACAGAATAAAGTGAGATTAGTCAAATTTCCAATCTCCCAACTTTTCTAATTTCCTTGTTTCTTTAGGAGTTCTCTCATCTCCGCACTCCCTAGTTTCAAAATTTTCCTTCTCTGTAGTGTACACTCAGACCACGTGATTAGTGTGTGATGGAGTAGGGACACTTCTCTGTAGTGTACACTCTGACTGGGCAGTAAATCTGTTTAGGTGGAGATCGTGGGTGGAGTGTAGTGCCCTCAGCAGTGCGCACTTCATCAGCATGAGAGGAATGACTGCAAACTGAAAATGAAGATTCTGTACACAGGAGAGAGACCTGATCCTCGTGAGTGCAACAAATCAAACAAGGTGCCTAAAGGAAGAGGAAGAGGAAGAGGAAGATGAAGAGGAAGATGAAGATGAAGGTCTGTGGCGGTGACAGCAGCGTCCTCACTCTGCGCTGATGTGATTATTGCAGTTTTGGACATGAGAGAGTGTTTAACACTGTAGCTCCTCTTCCACAAGATGATCATCACAACCACCTAAAGAGACGTGTGGAGGAGACGGAGACGCTCAGTCAGCTCCAGAGCCATGTTTAAACTGAGTCTTAAAGGCACAGCAGAACAGCTGCGGCTTCACGGCTAATCATGCTTCTTCCTTCTTTTATTGTGTTTGTGAGTGTGACATTTAAACACGGCCTTTAGGAAAAGAGAAATAAACTAAAACCACACAGCAGGACGTTCAGTGTGATTATTATGTGTGTGTGTGTGTATATATGTGTGTGTGTGTGTGTGTGTGTGTGTGGTCATGACTGCATTAGTAATAAAACACTGATATCAGCAGTTTGTGTAGAGAACTGCAACTCTTCTGAATCAATAAAGTGCAGTAAAAAATTGTTAAATAAATTATGAATCACAGATTCAGTATAACCAACTCCTCAGAGATATCATAAACCCACACATATACTTGTTATATACATATACATACATATATTATATATATATATATATATATATATATACAGTATCTCACAAAAGTGAGTACACCCCTCACATTTATGTAAATATTTGATGATATCTTTTCATGTGACAACACTGAAGAAATGACACTTTGCTACAATGTAAAGTAGTGAGTG
>JANDJT010000164.1:84990-97969 GCA_024331685.1 Stegophilus panzeri
CAACACCTAACCCTAACACCTAACCCCAACACCTAACCCCAACACCTAACCATAACACCAACACCAACACCTAACCCCAACACCTAACCCCAACACCTAACCCCAACACCTAACCATAACACCAACACCAACACCTAACCCCAACACCTAACCCCAACACCTAACCCCAACACCTAACCCTAACACCAACACCTAACCCGAACACCTAACCCTAACACCAACACCTAACACTAACACTAACACCAACACCTAACCCGAACACCTAACCCTAACACCAACACCTAACACTAACACTAACACCAACACCTAACACCAACACCTAACACTAACACCAACACCTAACACCAACACCTAACACCAACACCTAACACTAACCCTAACACCAACACCTAACTCTAACACCTAACACCAACACCTAACCCTGACACCAACACCTAACACCTAACACCAACACCTAACCCTAACACCAACACCTAACCCTAACACCTAACACCAACACCTAACCCTGACACCAACACCTAACACCTAACACCAACACCTAACCCTAACACCAACACCTAACACCAACACCTAACACCTAACACCAACACCTAACCCTAACACCAACACCTAACCCTAATGTGTGTGTGTGTGTGTGTGTGTGTGTGTGTGTTCTCATGTTTTGGTGCAGTAACAGAAGAAGCATCAGTGATTATGATCAGCTGTTAAACACAGCGTGTATAATAACATTTATAACCTTTAACCTCACAGTTAATACAAAACTTTCATCCAACAAAAATATTCAGTAAATACAGAACTAGCGAAGGGACACAAACTGAAGAAATACATGAGAGTGTGTGTTACGGTGTGTTACGGTGTGTTATGGTGTGTTATTATGGGTCTGGGTGTCACTGAAGTGCATGAAGTGACAAAAAACAAGTAATCTTTGGTTGCTAAGCAACATAACGGACAAATATCCGAGTATTCTACGGACAGAGCGACGGTTGCAGTGTTTATACAAAAAATCTGTCATGCACTCACATGTGTGTATATTACACAACGATTTCAAACACAGCTCAACCAATCAGAAAGCATCCTGCCATGCTATAGTACTGTATATCTGAGGAGCTGGAAACGTGTGAGATTTTCTACACGTGTCTCATTACACGTTACAGGAAGAGACTTGTTGCTGTTATTCCCTCAGGCTTCAACTAATAGTAACTCTGGGGTGCCAATAATATTGAAACCAGTGTTTTGCAAAAGAAATTACTGTATATTCTGTTCATATAAGACTATACAATGTTCCTGTGTGTTTCAGCAAAAATTTCACTATTATTCATTTTAATATTCATTTTATAAATAATATATAAAATATATTTAATAATATATAAATAACGTATAAAAAGTATAAATATATAAACATTCAATTAATTATACATATTCTACATATTATTATTATTATTATTATTATTATTATTATTATTATATACATATAGTCTGAAAATCTAAACCTCTTCTCTGAGCTGCAGGAAAATAAATGTCCTGCTGTCCAATCACAACATTTAAATATTTATTACAGAAATAGAATTTTAAATGATTTACTCTAACAGATGGAGGAAAGGCGTTTGTTTATCTGCTGTTCTGTTTAAACAGATTCATCATTTCAGCTCTGTGTGACTTTCACCTTCTATTAAAATACAGAAATAACCAACCGGGTGCATGGAGGGATGAATAGATGGAGGGATGAATAGATGGAGGGATGAATAGATGGAGGGATGAATAGATGGAGGGATGAAAAGATTTACATTTACATTTATTGATTTAGCATACGCTTTTATCCAAAGCGAGATGGAGGGATGAATAGATGAATAGATTATTAATGGACAGATGGATGTATAAACAGTTAAAGGTCGTATAGATGATCCAAAATTATCTCTTATCCAACTTTATGAACTTTATGAACACACAGATGTAGTTTGGTATATTTTGTGTAGTGAATAATTAATGCACACACACACACACACACACACACACACACACACACACACACACACTGAGTCATTAATTCAGGTGCCAGGTTTGTGCTGGTGATTTATTGAGCTGCGTTTTTAATTGTCGATGATAAAAAGTTGTTTACACTCGAATCTTTTCCTGCGTTCTGCCCTGAAGATGTTCTTTTGCTGCAGAACATTCTTCATCCTGTCACCTTCTTTGAGGGAAAAACACGTGTAAAGAACACGTGACCTTCTACGACTTCCTGTGTGTCTCAGACGCACTGATGAAGTGATGCACGTTTTACTGTTCAGGAATGTGCTTTAGAGGTCGTTTTAGCATCACAAATAATTTTCAAATATATTTACTGTATTTTTAATTTCAGTTAAATTCACTGCATCATCCTGTAACAGGCGTCTTCATTTAAAATGTTTAAAATAAGATTAAAAATGATTGAATATTACAGTTCGACTGTCAGAGTAAAGTGAGGTTTGCTTAAATATTTACTGTGAAACGTGTGAAATGCTTTTAGATATTTCTAAAAATTCTTACAAAATCAGGAAAAATCATCTAAAATTATTATAGATTTTTTAAAATTATGGTTAAGTTTTGTTTTGTGAATTAAGAATTAAACAAGTCAGACAATAAAGTTGTAATTATAATAATATAATAATTGAATGATGTGAATGATTTTATCTAGTTCTGTGTTTCAGGTTATTAAGATGAGACAGAATTTGTCACTGGGTTAGACAAAGAGAGAGAGGATCAGGAGATCAGGAGGCATTCTGAGATAAAAGTGAAATTCTTAAGAAAGGAGAAAAAACATGGAAAAAGAAAGTAGTGGAAATAAAATGCACCAATAATCTGAATAAAAGAGAAAAATATAAGAAGAATGTGACTCGCAGATGGTCCTGTAGATCTCAGTTCCTGCTGCAAGACAAAGTGTAATCATGAGAATTCAGCAGCTCTGTGGACCTGTGCAGATCTTTACAGACGTGCAGGCTAATATTTCTCTACATTCATTCTGTCCATTTTTGGTCTGATAGTGCGAGTAAAAAAACCCAACAACAGCCGGCTGGAATGTTTCTCTCGTGATGGTGTTAGATGGTGTTCCAGATGAAAAGCATTGCAGACCATCTTGAAGATCTTTGGAGACCTTCAGCGTGTCCATCATCAGTACATCAACGAAACAGGACTTCAGTCTGTCAGGAACGAGGAAGTGAGACTGAACAGGAAGTCTGTCACTGCAGGCCGCTCTCAGGATTCGATAGTGAGACGTTAAACCCAACATGGTGTGTGTTAGTGATGTGCTTAGGCCACCATGATACTTCAGAAGGTTGGTGCAACTGGGTTCATCTGTGGAAACGTACTGAAGTGATGGAGAACCATTCTTCTGAAAGATCTTCCCTTAGTGTGTGTTGTGAGGAGGAAGGTGAACTAAAACACCACTCCAGAATGTGTTCACGTGTATTGAAATGTGGTGTGTGTGTGTGTGTGTGTGTGTGTGTGTGTGTGTGTGTGTGTGTGTGCGCGCGTGTGTTTTAATGATTGGGGTTCGATGTTTTGAGTAACCGCAGTGAGACACATCGATCGAGCCGATGGTCATCTCGCATCACACACTCTCAAAAACATCAATTTCTCTCATCAGAAATAAAGCGTCTCTGGATGATTTCTCCTCCAGCACTCGCGTGTCGGAAACGCATTCGCTCTGATCCGACGCTCACTTTCATTTACATCTGCGCAGATCAAACAGACAGAAGGTCAGAGGGCGCACGGCTGTGTCTGATCTGCCATTACAGCCCTAAATAAACCAATCTAAAACAGATTTACATTGCGGCGATGGAGAGTGTGTCCAATTTAACCTCAATCCTGTTTATAATACAAACCCTCATCACTGTGGGCGAGAGACATGTAACACACGGTGAGAGAGTGAAGCTCACACAAACAGAAGCAATCAATCATCAGTGGAAAGTGTCGAGTTAGTGGTCTTCCAGCAGAACCGTATAAGGAACCATCCAAACAACCTGAATCACTCTCTTTAAAATCTCTAACATCTCCACAGCCGAGAGAAATAATCCCTCAGACTCTCTCCATGCAGGATCATGAGCTCGGCTTTCAGCTTCTCCTCAGACACGCTCGGATCTTTAAGTCAGATCTTTAAGTCAGATCTTTAAGTTGGGTCCTTGGAAGGAGATTTTTATAGCTGATAGGATGAACTTCACATCTCCAGACCCCTTCCTGTTTTAAAATAAAGTGCTTCTGAGTTCTGGAAGGTGTGTGTTGTGTGTGTGTGTGTGATGAGCATCTCTGCAGAGTGTGAAATCAAAATGAAGTTTAATTTACTGTGTGAGTGATATTTTAATTAAGCAAGCACATCTGTCACAGCTGTGCATGGTGTTCATGTCTCTGAGTCACAGCAGCAGCACCACCTCACTTTACACCGTCTATAAATTAGTGCACCCTGATCTCCAGATCCAGCCCGTCCAGGAAGAAAAAAAAAACATCAGGCGTGAATTTGCTTTAAAATGGTTGTTTTTCCAAAACTGAAGTGTGTGAGATCCCGAGGTTTACTGAGGAGAAGAAAGAAAACAGGTAGAGCTCGGGGTATAAGATATAACTGGTTACGGCTCTGGGTTACAGAGCAGAAGGTCGGAGGTTTGAGCACGGCTATTAACCCTCTCTTCTCCAGGGGGCGCCGTATCACAGCTGACCATGACCTCTGACCCCAACTTCACAGTCTGCAGCTCTCAGTGATGGTGTTTAATGTAAACACTGCTCCACAGTGAATCAACAGCAACGTCTACACACCACTGTGACTTTATAATCATCGATAATCTCAGAAACAGTCTGAAGTTTCTTTCAGTGTGTTAATAAAGTGAACACACACACATACGACCACAGGTCAAGAATACATTAATTCATGTAAATTACATAGAGAGGACAACTAGCTCCAGAGAAATGAGAGGTGAAGTAAACGGTGAACTTTGACCCACATAAGCACGGTGCTAATGCTAATGCTGAGGTTAATTAGCTATGTTAGCAGGTCTGTTCACTGACATGGAGGTAATGATACAAACATGAACACAAAACCTCATCATACAGTGAGGAGAAATAAGTATACAGACACGTTTGATTTTATTGTTTAATCTTCCAGTGCAGACGGTGGGGTACGTCCACTTCACACTTACACACTTCATACCTTTTAACTTTCTACTTAAATATAAACATGAATGTATATATGCATAAACATAAACAAAGATATCTTTAAAAACAAAATATTTGGACACTATGTTAAGGGATGCAGCACAATGCATAAACATCCTGCAGATACAGGTCAAGAGCTTCAGGTAATGTTCACATCAAACATCAGAATGAAGAAAAAGTCTGATCTCTAAAGTGAGACTTGGACCGTGGCGTGGTTGATGGTATCAGATGGGCTGGTTTGTGTTTTTCAGAAAGTGCTGATCTCCTGGGATTTTCACATACAGCAGTCTCTAGAGTTTACACAGGATGGTGTGAAAAATAAAAAACATCCTGCGAGCGGAGGGTCTTCAGGCTGAAACAGCTTGTTGATATGAGAGATCAGATCAGAGGAGAATGATCAGACTGGTCTGATCTGACAGGAAGTCTATAGTAACTCAAATAATCACTCTTTACAACTGCGGTGAGCAGAAAAGCATCTCAGCATGAACAACACATCAAACCTCGAGGAGGATGAGCTACAACAGCAAAAGAGCACATCAGGTTCCTCTCCTGTCGGCCAAGAACAGGAATCTGAGGCCATCATGGGCACAGACTCACACAGCCCAGGCAGCTGAAGATTAGAAATAGACCAGATGACTCTGTGTAACTGTGTTAGTTACACAGGATCATCTGGTCTTTCTCTAATCTTCAGTATTTCAGTGTTATTTGCAGCAGTAGTAATTAACATATGACCGGAATTATAATCATATTTGTGACCACTCACCAAAACTTCCTAGAAACTGTGTGTGTGTGTGTGTGTGTGTGTGTGTGCGCGCAGATGCTCCATACTGATAAAGGTGTATTAATACACACACTCGTGCTCGGTCTCAAGGTGACGCTTACTCGCCTGTTAAACGCAGAAATTTGTCTCTAAATGTGTTCTGGATAATTAAAAGCATTGGAGTTTATTCTGCTGGAACACTTCCTGTATGAGCGTCGTCATGGAGACCGTCTGTTTACCACACATTCAACCCTTCTCCATACACACACCCATCATAAATCTAGGGGGCACAAACTTTTGCTCTGAACTGCAGACAGAAAGTGCGTGTGTGTTCTCGCAGTGAAAGGGCAGGTGTTGAGCCTCATGACTGTGCATACTGTGATTGCTGTGTGTGTGTGTGTGTGTGTGTGTGTGTGTGTAGAGGCATCCAACTGCAGTCAGATATGAAAAGCGGATATCAATTTACCTTAACGAGCCGATTGATTCCATCATTTCCACCTATTCTCACACACACACTCACTCTCTCACACACGTGTAATTTATTAATTAACATTTCATTAATTACCTTGTTAAATAAATGCTATAGAGCAGGTTGATGTATGTTTCATGTTGTGGTTTTGACAGACACTCGATGGTGTTTACTCTCTGATCCTAGAACCCGTGGAACAGTCAGTAATGACGGTTGCTATAGTAACATGGGCACACACCGACATCCTGAGTGTCCCGCTGCAGCACATCACTCACTTCATATTCCACACTGCACTTATTCATAACCTTTCTCTTTTCCTGTGTGTGTGTGTATATTAATGTTACATATTAATGTTATATATTAGTGTTATATATATATATATATATATATTTTTTTTTTTTTAAAAAGTGTTGTGTATTAGTGTTCAGTCCCTGCAGGATTCAACAATCACAGAAATTAACATAAAATCAAGGAAACTCCACAATATTCGGAGTTTACAATTTTTCAAAATTACTGCAGATTTTACGCAGATTTGGGCTGAGACGCGTCATGTGACATCACCACAACATGCATTCAGCCAAAGCCCACATGCGTCGAACACTCGTACTGCTAAAAGCTCTCATTTACCAACAAACATCAGTGTGAGAGAGCATACACATCTATTTCCTACAACTGTGATTTCACTGGTTCCAGTAGATTTCTGCAAAAACCCTGCAAAGTCAGGTGAATTATATACACTATTCATCCAAAAGTATGTGCACCCCTGACCATCACACCCATACACATTTCATCCCAAAACACACAACTATACAGAATGTCTCTGTACGCTGTAGCTTTAGTTTCCCTTCACTGGAACTAAGAATCCCAAACACTGTTCCGGCATGACAACGCTCCTGTGCACAAAGCGAGCTCCATGAAGACATGTTGTGTGAAGGTTGGAAGAAGGTAGAAGAACTTGAGTGTCCTGCACAGAGCCCTGACCTCAACCCCACTGAACACTTTTGGGATGAACTGGAACTGGAGTCTCCTCACATCAACATCAGCACCTGACCTCAACCTCACTAACGCTCTTGTAGCTGAATGATCACTAATCCCCACAGCCACGGCCCAAAATCCCCAAAATCACACTCACAAATACCCATGGCCACGCCCAAAAATCTAGTGGAAAGCCTTCCCAGAAGAGTGGAGCGCATTATATCAGCACAGGGGGAATAAATCTGGAATGGGTTTAACAAGGGCATAGGGGTGCACATACTTTTGGCTTTTATATAGTGTACATCACCACTCAGTCAGATTTGAATCTCAAGAACAAGTTAAAGTGTGTTAGTATAGTGACTGTCGAGCAGATAATGGGGGGCGGTGGTGTGTAGCCTCCATTCTGTCATCAGGACATCACTGAACAGAACCGGTTCAAATCTCCCAATGTTCCAGTCCTCAGTTTGCTCGCAGCTCGGTACAGCGTCCTTTGTCCTTTACTGATTCATCACATAGTTATAAAGCTTAACATTTAATAAACAGTCAGAATCAAATGTATTATTTACATTTTATTAATTTTACACAGGAAGAGTAGAGGTGTGTGTGTGTGTGTGTGATGGAGTTCTCATGCAGCACAGCACTGGAGCTTCATTACAGGAAATACTAAAGAATAAGCAGTTTGATGAGTCTGTGTGTGAAATAAAATATGCGTTTATTACTTACAGTCACCACAGAGCAGCGAGTGTGACACACACACACACACACACACAGTTTTTAGCCCACCACCACCGTGTCTTCGTCAGGGAACTCATAATACGGAACCTCCAGGTTGAGTGGCGCCGGACCCTTCCTGATGCGGCCCGAGGCGTCGTAGTGCGAGCCGTGACACGGGCAGTAGTACCCTCCGTAGTCACCCGCGTTGGCGATTGGAACACAGCCCAGGTGAGTGCACACTCCAATGACGATGATCCAGGAGGGTTTCTGGACGCGGTCTAGGTCGTGCTCAGGGTCACGCAGCTGAGACAGATCCACCTCGGCCTCGGCGGCGATCTCTTTCTCGGTGCGGTGACGCACGAACAGCGGCTTCCCTCTCCACTTAACCACCATGTTCTTGCCCTCAGGGATGTCCGACAGCTTGATCTCCACCTTGGACAGGGCCAGGACGTCGGCCGAAGCGCTCATGGAGGAGACGAACTGCGTGACGGCGGTTTTGGCGGTGTAGACCCCCACGACGGCCGTGGAACCCGTGACCAGGTAGGAGAACACTCTCCTCGCATCAGCGCTCTCCTGAGACGACTTCTTCGGGTCCGACACTTCAGGACGGCGATAATCGGAGAAATCAGGAACCCTGATGTCTGTGTGGGCGAAACGCACGCCGCCGCTCGCTACAACAAAAAATAATAAAACATAAAACCATCATTAATGTCTTTATAACACGTTACTTTTTCTGCCATGTTCCAGGTTCTCTTCTCCCTCACATCCTCACTCATTTCCTTATTATTATTTACCTAATTTACCTTTTTATTTTCTATGACTTTGTTTTTTATCATTTCTGTTAACACTGCCTTTTAATTTTATAAAAGTAAAGTGCAAAATAAAGATAAAAAAATTATTATTAATTTGCTACTCTCAACTACATTCCTTAGCATAGTAAAATTTGTTATATTACGTTTGAAATAAGGCTTAATCGGATTTTATTATTAGCATTAAGAAGCACTATGAGCATTATTAGAGAATAAATATAAATTGTTTCCTGTCCAGTTTAAAGAGCAGCGTCATATCCGCCAGGCGCATGCGCAGTAAGAGGCTAAACTAGCTGACAGGATACACCTTACGCTAGCGTTAGCATGCTAACAGACGTCCTAGCTTATAACTAGATAAGTAGTTATTTAACGCACCTAACTCGCTAAAGGAACAAAAATCTCCCTAAATGAATAAATACATGTCTGAACAAAAAGTGTTAAATAAAACGGAACGTTATAAATAAAACATTAATGAGAACCTCCGAGTGTCCTTGAGTATCGCACAGCAGTAGTTAGCTTAGCCAGGACGCCGAAACTCGACCTAAGTCCCAAATCATTTGTGCTGCACTGTTCGTGCACTGCATGGTGTATAAAAACTTATACTACACTTCCCGACGTAGTGACGGAGTGTAGGTTATAGGGGTAGATTTGGAACTCGGCCCCGGACTCACCGTTCAGGCTAGCGGACACAGCGGGCCCTGTTCTGGGGCTCTGTCCGCTCAGAGACTCGCGGCAGAGGAACGGTCTCTTCGGGTCCAACAGAACTTTATCACTTTTCAGCACCACTCCGGGCACGAGAGCCTTCAGCGGCCCGCTAACGGCGAAGCTCGTGGCCTGTAAGTAGGGCGATAACGGCCCCGCGCGCGACGCGAAGGACATCATCTTTCCTCACTGTACAACAGATCCAGCGGCTGAGGGGCGGGGCTTCTTTCTTCTTCAACTTCCGTTAAAGGTTCTGAACGTCATGGCAGCGTGATAACGTAATGACGCACCAGACTCCCGGAGGCTGTTTGTTAGTGTAGTTTTTTGTTCACAGACTCTCTCGCGCTAAACATGATTTAATACCATTTTAGAAAATTGTTAATAATATAAACTGTACATTATGTAGCACGTGCGCAGAGCCTGTACTTCATTAGTTATGGCTCTGATCGCGTGAATCAGAAGAATCTAGAAACAACCTCTGCGGTTTTATCATTGCGAATAAGTATGAAAATGAAAATGAAAATGTCTGCACTTAGCGGTTCCAAAGCGCTTTACACTGTGTCTCATTCACTCACACACACACACACACACATACACACACCACAACGGTAGCAGAGCTGCCATGCAAGGCGCTGACCTGCCATCGGGAGCAACTTGGGGTTTAGTTTCTTGCCCAAAGACACTTCGTCATGTGGAGTCATGTGGCCCGGGAATCGAACCTCTACCACCTGAGCCACAGCCGTCCATTATATCCATGAACATTTTAAATAAGGAGGGAAACATGTACAGATTGATCCTCAAAAATATAAAGACATGTTTACTTTGTAACAACAACCACCAGTGCAGATCTACACCAAACACACACCATACACATCTATAAACTCTGACCCACGCCATACACACCTAAATACTGAACTACACAACTCTGTTAATGGATAGAAAAGTACACAATCAGTTAAAATTCCATTAAACTCAATCTGAACTGTGATAATGAAGTTTAAAAAGAATTGTTAGAAGGAATCGGACATGTGGTCATACACCTGACACTAAACCTGGTTGCCTCCGCCTGGAGGTTACGGAGATCATAGATGAATCCAGACATCCCACCTCTCCTGGTGTATACTGATAGCGGCTCCCGGACAGCTGCAAAGTATATATAATATCCCAGATATAGATTTTTTTTGATCGAGCAAGAGACCATAGAATTTCTACTAGTAGGAGCAGAGAGCGAGTGACAAGACGGAGCGAGAGAGTGACTGAGAGCGTATCCTGATTGGTCTCTCTTTCTGCTAACTACACCATCAGTTTTCTCTGTGGGCGGGCTTTACAGTCCACCTCTCTCTCTCTTCAGTTCATCCATCAGTTCAGTACCGCTGTAGTTCAGTACCGCTGTAGTTCAGTACTGCTGTAGTTCAGTACCACTGTAGTGTCCTGCAGCGCCATGGCAGAGTGTCCAAAAAATTTAAACTACAAAACGCACTCCACCCCAGACACTAAAGTGTACCCCTTAATACGTGTCAACAATAATGACAGTTTTACTCACTGCACTGTTTTTAACAACTACTTTTCCATTGCCCATGCCAGGTTAAATGATTGTAAAAGACATGTTGAGGGGAGCTTAACAGGTGTCATTCATTCATTAGCATAGCTAACGTTATTTAAACTAGCTGGCTAGCTGCTAAGGAGGTCTTCTATTGATGTCCTACATGATGAGACCAAACTCCCTGTAGACTTGCTGAAAGTTGCAGTAGAATAAAACAAACAACTAAATGAGTATATTAGTACATATTAAATACATATTTTAATGTCACATTTAGCATTTGGCTATTAGCATTGAGACTGCCAACAAAATACTTAAAAATGAGTGTATACAGTTGCGATCGAAACTATTCACCCCCCATTGCAAATCAGGTTTATTGTAAAAATGGAGATGTATTGTAAAAACTGACTTTCAGCTGTTTGTAATTGGAAAAAAAGCAATTGAAATATTTAAACACAACAAATGCTTCAAGTGATTTCCCCAAATTCAACTGAAAATGCAACTTATAATGACTTCTCCAGTTTCATAATTATGAATAGAATAGAACCACTCACAATAGCACAAATATGAAAACCAGGTGTTGTCTCAAGCACAGGGCCATCACAGTCACCTGACTTGAACCCCATAGAAAATCTCTGGTGGGATTTGAAGAAGGCGGTTGCAGCACACAAACCCAAGAATATTACTGAACTGGAGGACATTGCTCATGAGGAATTGGAGAAGATTCCTCAGGAACGCTACCAGAAGCTCTGCATCTCCATTGCAGCAGGTCATAACAGCAAAAGGAGCTCTACTAAGTACTAAAGATGCTCGCCATGAAGGGGGTGAATAATTTTGAGACTGGAGAAGTTATTATAAGTTGCATTTTCAGTTGAATTTGGGCAATGTGTTGTGTCGAACTATTTTAATTGCTTTTTTTTAATTTGTTCATTGCAAACAGCTGAAAGTCTGTAAATTTTTACAATACACCTGATTTGTAATGGGGGGTGAATAATTTTGATTGCAGCTGTATATATATATTGCAGCGGTGGTGGAGCTACTTCCCTGAAATGAGTTTTTGCAGTGTGGGATGTCTGTGAATCTGTTTAGAGATAATGAACACAGAAACCAGGTCAGGACATAAAATCAGTGTTTACACATCTTCAGATTGGAAATGTGATCTGAAATAAAGATATTTACACACACCTGAGAATATTAAGGAGATTAACATTAAAAAGAGATTGGAATGTGGTGTGAGGAGGAGTGTGAGAGATCCTGCATGTGTGTCTCTGATGTTGGTCATCACAGGAAAAGACTCAGTGTTGTTAAAGTGTGGGGTGCCAATACTTTTAAAACCTGATCTGTTCTCAGGGGAAAAAAAATCTTTTTTTAGATTAGAAAAAAAATTGTGCAGACAGACAGACATATAAACAGATAAACAGACAGATAGACAGACAGAGCGAGACAGATAGACAGACGGGTAAATCTGAGGGACGTTAGTGTGATTCTGCTCTGTGTGTTCTCATTTATATAAGGGAAGTGTGGAGGAGTGTATCAGATCCACAGACTGAGCTGTTATTAATGTGTAGCATTTACACACACACACACACACACACACACACACACACACACACACACACACACACACACACACTGTTTTTGAGGGTGTTTTAATTATCTCTTGTCATCTGCCTGTGTTAAGATGCAAACACTGTTGTGTTCCCAAATTGCTGAAGGGCATTAAAGTGTGTGTGTGTGTGTGTGTGTGTGTGTGTGTGTGTGTGTGTGTGTGTGCACTCCTCCCTTTCAATCAGCCGTCTCTCGGAGCCCAGTAACACATTAGTGTGCGCTTAACT
>JANDJT010000164.1:301720-315731 GCA_024331685.1 Stegophilus panzeri
CTTCTTCTTCTTCTTCTTCTTCTTCTTCATTCTCAGTAATTCTCTCTATTCCTCATCTCTTGTTCTTCAGTGGTTATAAACTCCCTGCTCCTGCACCTGAGTCACTGTGAAGGCAATTTGGACGTTTATATTTCAGGAAGCTGCTTTGATGGAGGACTTTATTGTTAATCTTCAGGATGGAATTCACATGTGAAGGATTTGTGGGTTTTTTTCATGCCGTGTCTACAGCCTGGCTCACTGCGGCACTGAGACATTCCACCATGTCTCCAACATCACCGGCCATGTTTAAGTCATTTTTCAATTCACAGTTAAGTTCCTGTTCAGCCACCACGCCGTTCACACACTCTTTTTCATGAAGCTCAGCTACCAGAGCATCTACTGGACCATGTAGTGGAGCATCTACAGGAGCTTCTCCCATCACCTGCTCCTGACACACTCCATTTTCTTTAGCTACAGCTGGTGAAGGTTCTTCTTCTGATCCAGTGCTTTCACATTCTCCATTTTCCAGCTTCTCCTCCATAACCCTGCAAGATTCTGCAGGTAAGATCTCATTGGCCGAGATGGATTCTGAAATTACAATCTCAGGAATGTGTTCCTCAGCATCTGCAACAGATTTAGGTTTAGCTTTTGGTTCTGGAGCAGAAGGTGCTACTGGAACTGGTTCGGACTCAGGAAGGGGTTCGGAAACCTCTGGTTTTGCTTCTAGTTCCAAAACTTCTGAAGGTTCTGTAATCACAGCTGGTATTTGAGAAATTTCCATAGCATTTAAAACCTCCTGGACAGCTTCCTGTACTACTTGTTCTGCTGCAAGCTCTACTAGAGCAGCTTCAGGTTCTTCTGGTGTAGCGACAGGCTCATCTGGGGTAGTTTCATAGTGTTCTGGGGAAGCTACAGGCTCGTCTGGTGTAATTCTAACCTGCTCTGGGGCAGCTACAGGCTCCACTGGACAAACTGATGTTTCCTCAAGAGCTGCTTGGTGTGATGGATCTGTAGGTTCCTCTGGAGCACTTACAGCCACCTCTGAGACAACTATACCCTCCTCTGGTGCAGGTAATGGTTCTTGTGAGGTAGGAACAGCCTCCACTGGGGCAGCTATGGGTTCCTCAGAGACAGCTACAGCATCTACTGGGGCAGAAACAACCTCTAGTGTAGCTGGTGTTTCCTCAGGTGCAACAGCTTGTTCCTGTGGGGTAGGATTCTCTAGTACAGGTTCCTGTGGGACAGAAGCAGTTTCTACTGGCACTGATGGTTCTTCTGGGGCAGCTGCTGGTTCACTGGATGCAGCTTCAGCCCCTAATGGGGCAGAAACAGTCTCTTGTTGCACAGCTGATGTTTGCTCTGGTGCAGTTGTAGGCTCCACCAGGGCAGCAACAGTCTCTACTGGGGCAGGGGCAGGTTCTTCTGGTGCAGCACCAGACTGTACTGGGGAAGAAACAGCTTCAACTGGTTCCTCTAGTTCATCTGAGGGAGCTGAAGCATCCATCAGGGCAGAAACAGTCTCTTCAGGTACTGGTAGTTCCTCTAGAGTAGCTTGCACTGGGGCAGCAACTGATTCATTTGTTGCTGGTTCTTCTGAAGCAGGTGTAGACTCCTCTGGGGGTGCTGCTGGTTCTTCTAAGGCAGGTGTAGGTTCCTCTGGGGCAGCTATTAGTTCTTCAGTGGCAGGTGTAGATTCCACAGGGGCAGCTACTGGTTCTTCAGAGACAGGTACAGGTTTCACAGGGACAGCTACTGGTTCTTCAGAAGCAGGAGCAGATTCCACAGGGGCAGCTAGTGGTTCTTTAGAGACAGGGGCAGGTTCCACTTGGGCTGCTGTTGGTTCTTCAGAGGCAGGAGCAGATTCTACAGGGGCAGCTAGTGGTTCTTTAGAGACAGGGGCAGGTTCCACTTGGGCTGCTGTTGGTTCTTCAGAGGCAGGAGCAGATTCTACAGGGGTAGCTAGTGGTTCTTTAGGGACAGGTGCAGGTTCCACAGGACTAGCTAGTGGTTTTTCTGAGGCAGGTGCAGGGTCCTTTGTGGCAGCTGCCAGTTCTGAGGCAGGTGTAGGTTCCTCTGGGGCAAGTGCAGGTTCCACAGGGGCAGCTACCTTTTCTTCTGAGGCAGGTGCAGATTCCTCTGGGTCAGCTGCTGTTTTTTCTGAAGTTGGTATGGGCTCCTCTTTCGTAGGTGCACATTCTTCTGGGGCAGGTGCTAGTTTCTGCGGAGCAGAAGCAGCTTCCACTGTGGCAGAAGCAGCCTCCACAGGCTTTTCCTTCACTTCTTCCTCGTTTGAGGTAGTCTGCTCGGCTGGAGCTTCCAATGGAGGTTCAGGAACAGCTGCAGCATTTTGGGCCACTTGCTCTGCTTTGATCTCCGCAGCTCCATCCTGGTTTGCTTCAGGAGCTTCAGCTTTCTGCTCTTTTGAAGCTGTAGCTACCACAGCACTCTCCTCCTTTTTCTCTTTAGGGTCACTGACATCGTATCCCTTCTTCCTCTTGCTCAGCTTTCCTCCCATAATGCGACCTGCAAAACCACGAAAATTCATTTTAGATGATGAAATCAGTGCACGGCGAGTTTGTGTTCTTGTTCATCACACTGGATATGAATGAATTAATTGGTGAATTGTTTGCAGGACGAAAATCCAATTAATTGTGAAAAATATTCTCATCCTATGACTTGCTCCTGAGTTTGTGTAAATTAGCGTAGAAGACGTCTCACTAACGTAAACCTCGACTGAGCTTCAAATCTTTAAACTGTTTCCGTGAGTTTATAAACTGATTACTTCATCGCGTTTATACTTTATTTCAATTACACACCAATTTAATGACCACTTTCTGAAACCCAGTCGCTTCATATTAATGACCTGAAATAAATCGATCCAAAATAATTAAATACTCCTTCAATTTAGGACAAAAGTAATGGCACCATGTAAAGAGGAGGAGGAGGAGGAGGAGGAGGAGGAGATGTGTGTATGGTAGCTGACACACTGCAGTAGATGAGCTGCATTACTTGGAGATTTAGCACACACCGCACTTAGGAGGCGCTCTTTCACAGTTTAGTCACCATTTTGTTGTTTTCAGCTCTCTGAGTTTTGCTTTTTGTGGAGTTTCGTGGGCGTGGCTAAATGTAAATGTGAACACACTTGGTAATTTACAGCTGATTGGAATTGATTATCGTTGTGTATGAAGAAAATCTAAATTTTTTGTAAATGTGGCAGGATTTTTTTTTAGTTTGGTTTGACCAAGATAACCACACACACAACTGAGATTTGGTAAACGTTGCCTGTTGTTTTCAGTAAACACTTATGGACTGTTTACTCTCATTAGGAATGTTAACACGCTACACACGAAGGGCATTTAAACAGTAAATGTGGATCACACTGTGTACAGTCATATCGGCTTTGTAACCTATTCAGCTAGCTTGATAACTGCTTAGCATGGTGTGTACAGAAAGTCGGTGGCTACATAGAATAAAACTTTTTAGTTAAAGTTTTAGGTATAGAAACTGTTTCAGAACGCAGTGCACTCTGGGCAGGTTCTGCGCCTGGATTTGTCCTAACTGACTTTTCTTGCGCTAATACAGTAATGAGAGTAAATGCAGGTTTAACCCAGGAGAAGTGTTGAGGGCAATTCATCAAGGCTGCGTTAAAACCAGGACTAGAACACGGGATTAATTAACCATGATGGAAGTGAAAACTGATAAAAGTGCGCACTGTGTGCGGCTGCCAGCTTCGCCTGCACCGCGTCACCTTTTAAAGGGCATTCACTTTATTCACCACGGTTAACTCTGCCAAAAGGAGAACGTTTGAATGCAGTCCAAAAGCTGCGGGAGACGAGGACGAATGAAAGACAAATGGCCGCTGGATGAAACTTCACATGGTTCTTGTAAAGAGTCTGGAATGTGGAGTAAGTCGTACACCGATGAGCTGCCCAGTTCCTCGCTCATTGCTCGCTCATGGCATTTACGTTTAAAGTTAGGATTTTCAGTGTTTCTCTCATGAGAAGGACACAAACTGGATGATAAATAAGGAGAGAATTTTAACCTTGGTGTCGTGGGAAAATATGAGCTGGTTTACTGCCATGAGAGAAACACAAACATTAACCGATCCGCTCGTACAGACCGTGCACAGCTGGAGAGCTGCTGGAGAGCGCGTTAGTGTCGGGCTGATACGAGCCATGCCACGTTCATGGACGACTGGCTGAGCTCAGTGCAGTGAGGAGATAAGGGTGGAGAAAACGTCTGATTAGATAACACACAACTGTACACTGCAGCTCCACCATACGTTACACAAAACACTAAATCCTGGAACAATGATTTACTAAAAATATGAAATATTTCAGCTTGTTGGGCTTAACACCCAGCTTCACTGTGTAGAGAATAATCCTAGAAAAAGAGCTTATCGAGTCCTGAGTGTGAGCACGCTTACGGAGTGTACATTAGTACCGAATGTCCAGATGCAGAGAACTGAAATAAATCTTTCTGCACTTGCTGGCAGCGTGATGTCTGCAGCGGTGTGACTCCACAGCAGGAACGGCACAAAGAGCTGCTGCATTGGTGCATGCGTTAGAGGATGCGCAGTCATGCACCATCATAATGCCAAAATCGATCCGAGTGCTGAGCTCGGCAGTGTGTGCTGGGTTTTATTACTCTCTGGGACCGGTACGATTAAAGTCTCAACTATATTCCGCTTTTAAATGCGTAAATCTAGCATTAGAGCAGAAAATATCGGAATCCAATGATGAAATTTATTCATGCAAGTTAGTTAGCAGTAGCTAATAGAAGTAGCAGGCTTCTTCTTCTACCGATTTAGTGATTTATACATATTTAAAGAGAAAGAAAGAAAAAACACTGAAACCTACACTAGATTCACAAAGCTACACTGTGATACAGATATTTAAGGAGGGAACTAAACTAAATGGGATTCATATATGTGCTCAGGCCCAAAGAATTACATATAGACATGAAAATGCCTATATGAATATGTGTAGTGTTCAATTAATTACAATACACTGATCCTAACGGGATCCACTCATTCCTGATTCAGGAGCTATTCACTGAATTAATATTATTCAGTATGACATTAATTATGTTGTTTTTGTTACTGCAGGGTCACCATGAGACTGCTGACAATTACAACACCACCAGGAAGCATGTTATTTTTATTTATATCCAGCTGAAATGACGTGTACGGTGTATGAATAACCCTGTGTGTTTAATCAGTAGTGGACGTTATGCTGTGGACGGTTAGCCGACAGTAAAATGCCAATTCAAGGTCGAAATAAATGAAGTGGAAACAGTCCAGAGTCCTGAGTGTTTCTTTACTGCTGCTATTCACCTTGACACATCCGGATCAGAACCAGAAGCTCTGCGCATGTGCACGAGCTCTCAGCGAGATCAGACATTGGTAGGTAACTGTTGATGCTAACTCCAAAATGGCGTCGCTTCCTTTACAATTTTCCTTCTCAGAGATTTAGGTTAAATTATAATCAAATATAAGAATATAAATAGAGCAGTTTTTTACCGAGGGTAAGTGTGACAGATGGACTGAAGACGTCGTCACACGTCACCTCATAACTTGACTGTTTTTAGACTAGCTTCATAGTTTAACATCATATAGATGAATAATTTGACTTGGCTAATTTTCTTTATCTGTTTTAGATCAGAATGTTGCTCAAACTGTACTTAGAAAAATCTTAGTCATTAAAACATGCTGCTTTTTTAAAATAACTAACTATTTCCATATTCTTTAAATATTTTCCAAATACACAGATAAATATTATTTATTTTATTGATTGGTTTCTACACATCGATATAAAATTTTATATTCCTATTTGCGCACACTGCTCACATTTTGCAGAAATAATGCAATTTAATCTGTGACTTTATGTTTAGATCAACAGGCAGGGTGGCTTAGCGGTTAGCGGTTCGCCCCTGGAGGTGTGCTCCAGGGTTGGGGGTCGATTCCCACCGCTGCCCTGTGTGTGTGGAGTTTGCATGTTCTCCCCGTGTGGGGGTTTCCTCCGGGTTCTCCGGTTTCCTCCCCCAGTCCAAAGACATGCATGGTAGGCTGACTGGCGTGTCCAAAGTGTTCGTAGTGTATGAATGTGTGTGTGAGTGTGCCCTGCGATGGGTTGGTACCCCGTCCAGGGTGTACCCCGCCCTGCACCCCATGCTCCCTCAAGGATAAGCTAACACCTAGCTTTAACTCATTCAAATAAATTTTCTTTATAAGGTAATGTATAAATAAAATGCTAAATACATTTTAAAAAATAAATTTAAATAAATAAAATAAGCACTTAATTCGCTATAGAAGAACAAAACGAGACTGAAGGGGTTGCCATGGCGACTCGGACCGAGGCGTTTCCTCGGTAACGCGAGTTCCAGCTGAATCTCGCGAGAATAGGATCGGAGAGCCGTGAACGCGCACAGCCGCCTGTACGGCGTGTACGAGCTTTAACAATTAACTTTAAAATGACAGCGTGCGCGATGATTTTTAACCAAATAAAACTTTATAAAATACACAGTTCGTTATGTTCAAATCTTAATATCGTCACGTGAAGGTAGGATCTAATGTGACTCGGTTTGAAAAAAAAAAAAAAAAAAAAAATTAAGCATGACTGAAATGTGTGTGTGTGTGTGTGTGTGTGTGATGGAAATATATTAAAACTATTATATAGACAAAAGCATGCGTTAAAGAGAATACAGAGAACCTGCTCTAGAACCCTGGAGCGCCCAGGGCAGGACAGTGGGTTCTCTCCTCTCTCACCTCCTCCCATTTCATCAGACACAAAGACTTGGTGCAGTTTAACCAGTGCTTTCAATGCAGTGCGTGCTGGTGTGTGTGTGTGTGTTTGAGGTGCAGATTGGAATTGAACAGAGCTGTAGAGAACAAAGAGCCGAGTGGTGTAGAGCCGGTACTCGGATCACTCCCACTCCACTCTGCTCTTATTCTATAAACCTGTAGTGCAACTGAGATGAGACGTGTGTGTGTATAGAAGTGGACCTACCTGTCTATCAAACCCTCAGTAATCCAAATGAGTGATGAAGTGAACACAGATGCTGTCCCCCTTTCTCCTTTTCTCTCTGAGCTCCCCTTTCTCTGAGCCTCGTCCTCTTAAAGCCTTGCAACTGTGTGAGACATGTGGCTGTACAGTGCTGACCCACCCCCTACTGCAACCTCCCTACACCCTCCCCCTCGCTCCCTACACCCTCCCCCTCACTCCCTATTTTACTCTTTTTAGGACCAGAGCCCATATTTATCTAACCTTTCACCCTGTAGAGCCTCGATCTGGAGAGAGAGAGAGAGAGGAAAAAGGAGTGAGGTGAAGAAAGAGGGAGTGAAAAAGAGAGAAGAGTAACGAATCATGCTGTTTTTTCAGCGTGTCCACTGAGGAACCCTTAAAGTGTCATTGTAGAATTTTACATTTTAAATAAAAAGGTTTTTTTTTTATGTTACTTTATGTACATGCCATCTTAATGACCTTTACATGGACATACACACATACTGTAAATGAATTATTTAAAAAAATAAAATAAAATTGTACAGTCTTTTTAAAAATGGAAAATGTCACAAAGCCTCTTTACAGAAATCCAGCAATAGTTATTATGTATATCTTATTATACTGTGTGTTTAGTATTGTGTATCTAATTTACGTTGTCATATTGTAATGCTACTACTACTAATAATAATAAAAAAAATAATAAAAAGATAAACATTTTGACAAAGAACGTTGTAAATAATTAACAATATGTATAAGGCTGAAAGAATTTTAAAAATAAAAGTTTCAGATCAACCCAGTCAGAGAACTCCATTTCCCAACACACACCGCGGCCTACAAACATGGCCGCCCCAGACTACACTCCCCAGAACTTCAGTTCACAGTCACCTATCCTCTGATAAAGTTCTCCTGTTCTCAATCTCACACACACTCTTTAAAAAGAAACATTCACTGACCAGAACTTTGCCACGTATACGCTCAGTATGTCTCGTGCTCCTGACATTACCAACGAGTCTGTTATCGCTGAGTCTGTTATCACTAACCCTTGACTTGTTTCCTGACTTTTGTACTCAGCCTTTGCCCAGATTGTCTTGTTTGTAGATCAACTGACCTAATAAGAAGCTTTTAGTTGTCACATATATATTACAGCACAGTGAAATTCTTTTCTTTGCATATCCCAGCTTGTTAGGAAGTTGGGGTCAGAGCACAGGGTCTGATACAGGTTAAAGACTTTGCTCAAGGGCCCAGTAGTGGCAGCTTGACCGTGCTGGGGCTTGAACCCCTGACCTTCTGATCAGTAACCCAGAGCCTTAATCATTGCACCACTGCGCTCACCACTGACCTAAGTCTCTTTTGAACCATGATAATGCCTATTACTGTTTTTTTCTGCCTTTATGGCACACTTTATGGCACTGCATCCGACTCAGCCTTCTCCTTCATGACAGAATACTTAACCAACAACATGGATGCAGTAGGAGAGCCGGACTAGCGGCAAGCTATCATGGCTCACAGACAACTGATGGAAGAGCAACGGAGACATTTGGCAGACCTTGACGCAAAGATTAAATTCCTGTCCCAAGCCCTCGTCTCCACCGTACCACTCCGCACACCAGCCCCGGAGACCAGCACGTTCATGCTACTACTGGACAAGTTTTCAGGTGAAACATCTCAATGTAAGGGGTCCTTACTGCAGTGTTCTCTGTATTACGCCAGCCACGATGGGATGTCAGAGCCACAGAAGATCTTACACATCCTGCAAGGCACTGAAGTGGACTTGGGCAGTGTGGGAGCAAGGGGTCGAGCCAAGCTCCTCATAGGAGTGGTTGACAGAACTCTTTCACCGTGTGTTTGATCGCTTACCTGAGTGCAATGAGGCTGGGAAGCTACTCCCGATCATCGCCCAAGGCTCCCACTGGGTGGCCGAATTCGCCTTCAAGTTCCACAGGACACAGGACCAATACAGCCTGCCAAGATGACCAGCTCATGCTCGATTCCCTCATCAACATTGCCATCTGCCTCAATCACGTGCTCCACAGCTGTCACCCTCACAAGGAAGAGAGAAGTCTTCTGGGTCTCCCACTGAACCCATGAAACTAGCGCACACCTGGCTCAGCAAGGGAGAAACAATGCTGAGAACTCTGGCAGTGCCCTCTCTGCACCAAGCCCGGCCCAGTCTCAAGCATGATCTCCACCCCCACGCTCTGAAATGGTGAGTCCATACCAGTCTCTTTCTCACCAGTCATTCACGCTTACAGTTATGGTACAGCACTCATTAATCAATTCTGGGTCGGCTGGTAACTTCATCGACCAAGAAACCCTGAACCGCCTGAACATTCCTACTCAACACCTGCTGGGAATCCATGTCATTGACGGAGGACCCATCAGGGCCGGCACCCTCGCTGCACACAGCCCCTCCTCCTCAAGTCTGCATGCTCCACCAGGAGCACAATCATGTTATCGTCGGCCTCCCGTGAATGCAACTCCACAATCCCTGGATTTCCTGGTAAGATCAGCAACTCAGACACTGGTCTTTGTCTTGTCATCACCACTATATCCAGGCCCCTCAGCTCACCCTGGCATCTACTTCAGAGGAAAGCCCAGAGGACCACACTCCCCTCATGATTCCCCCAAATACTTGGACATGAAGGAGGTCTACAGTAAAGATAAGGCCAGTGAGCTACCCCCACGCTATCCCTATTCTGGGATGTGCCATTGAGCTGCTACTTGGGGCCATTCCCCCTCAACTGGATCTACCCCCTGTCTGTGGCAAACAACAAGAGATGGAGGGGTATATCCAGGATGGACTCCACTTAAAGACCATCCACTTATCCTGCTTCTGTTGGGTTCTTGTTTTGTGGAGAAGAAAGGGGGTGGCCTCAGACCCTGCATCAACTATGCTGGGGTTGACCCATATCTCAGTTAAGTACTTTTATCCCCTGCCTCTGGTCCCTGCAGCCTCGGAGAAGCTCCGTTCCACCCAAATCTTTAGCTGGATCTCCACAGTGCTTACAATTTGGTGTGTAACAGAGAAGGAGATGAGTGGAAGGCTGAGTTTAGCACCACCTCTGGCCACTATAGGTACTGCGTGATGCCGGATGGGCTTTCTTGCACTCTCTCCTTCTTCCAGCAGCTAATCATTGTCGTCTTAATGGACATGCTGGGGAAGTACATCGTTGCGTATATCAATGACATCTTGATATACTGCCCCGCATTTGAAACCCGTGTGCACCACATCCATCAGGTCCTCAATCATCTCATGAGGCACCAGCTGTATGTGAAGGGGGTCAAGTGCGAGTCCCATCAGTGCACCATCTCAGTTTTGGCCTACATCAGCCCAGATGGAGTCTCCATAGACCAGTCCAAGGTGGCTGCCGTCACCAGCTGGCCTACACCTCGGACGTTCAAGGTTCTGCACCGGTTCCTTGGCCTTACCAACTTTTACTGGCACATCATCCAGGGCTTCAGCTCCATCTAACCCAACGATTCTATCACACATTCTGCACTGACTTAACTAATACTGTGACCGAGAGCACAATTTTAGTGAAAGGAACCTGCGTGTGGCATAGAACATGAAAGAACCTGGTGTATTCACTTTACACACACACACAAACACACACACACACACACACACACACACACAAACACACACACACTGTATGAGGTCAATGTTAATATTGCTCTGCACTTAATGCCATGTAACACCAGCATGTGACTCGACTGTTTGGTGTTAATGGACAACGCACACATTCTACAGTACGTGTGTGTGTGTGTGTGTGTGTGAATGAATGTGAGAATGTGTCTTTTGTGTGTACATGTGAGCAAATAAGGGCGTGTTTAACCCAAAACACACCAACGCCAGATTCAGTGACATTTATATTAGAGTCATATTTAATTGTGAATCTGCTCTGACGAACTTCCTGTTTGTTAATCTCAATCTGTAATCACGGTCACAGGTGGACACACAGACACACACACACACACACACACACAAAAGAGTTTGCAGAGTAACCTCATCATGCAGCAGGAAGCAAAAGGGGCGGGGCTTGTAGTAAAAAAAAAAATGTGACACACACAGGACACTGTTACCGTGGTGGGCGTGGCCACTCTGACATCATCTTTACAGGAGGATTAGTGTTGATGTCGATTCTGTACCTGATATATATATCTTACTTTACAGGTGAGTTATAGATCTCACTCTACAGCGCTGCTGCTGAGTTCTGGACTGTGATTGGTCAGGAGGTGGTGATTAGTTCTCTATAACAGCGGCTCTGACAGTAGCGCAGGTTTATATTAATGCACTCGCTCTAATACATTATCGTTTCTATAGTAACGGCTCGTTCACCGGGACGTGTACAGCGCACGCGCCACTGATAATAAACACCATAAAAAGATTCACTGATTTGTGAGGAGGCGTTTATTTAACATTTAACATTTATTGAAGGAGTCTCCAGTGTCAGTTCTGTGTAACCGTCAGTGGTGAAGTCAGTGTCACTTACAAATAATTTAAACAAATGAAACATTCATTAAGGATGGAGTTATACACTGATTCATGTGCTGGTGTGTGACGATGTTTCTTAGACAGGAAGTGGAAGAACTCTGACACACACACACACACACACACACACACACACACACACACACACACACACATCTGGCAGCACCGAGCCAAAAAATTCCTTCGTACAGGCAGCTATTTCCTCAATAAAGACCAAAACCCAGAAGAAAAACAGCTGAGCGCTGAAACCGTATTCCTGAGCACAGAGCCCGATAAAAAAATTCCTGTTTTAGAGCTCGGACTCGCTGAAACGGGCCTTCAGAACCATGACCATCTTCTCTTCAGCCCTCGAAAAAACAGAGCAAGAAGCAGAAAAATAGAGGGAGGTGTAAACGCAACAACAAAAAAACCCCCACATAAAACAAAAAACAAAAATTAAACATTACGCTGCTGTTTTGAAAACCAAAACAGAACAGATATAAATAAAATGATTTGTTACATTTAAATAACATTACAAACATCAACAACATCTATAAAACAACAAAAATGAATGATTAACAATTTTTTTTTTTTAATGCTGTGCATCCTTTATATTTTCATAAAGTTTTTTATTATATGAAATAAAATCCTGTTTACAAACTGCACACATTTAAGGACAGCAGTTTACTTAGATGTGCTACGTGATGCCTACATAAGCCCTTCATAACCCTACATAGTTTTTACGTACATCAAAGAATTTAGGATTGTGTGGCTTTTTGAAATTTTTAAAAATTTAATTACAAACTGACTGAAAGCAGCAAAAATTTTGTACTTAATCTTGAACCTTTTAAAAAAAAAATTCCCACCTTTTTAGTGTTAAATATCTTTATTTAAAAAAAAAAAAAAAAGTGTAAACATTTAAAAAAAAAAAAAAAAAAAAAAAAAAACCAATAATCACATTTTGTGATTTTATTTTATTGCATCATTTATTTATAAACCTGAAAGCGCGTGACGACGTTACAGCGACGGTTTGCTAAGAGCAGGAGAAACAGGAAGAGAAACTGGAAGAGAAAAGTGCTACGGACTCTCACTTACCCAAAAATCAAGAATAATCAGTTTAAAAAACAAAAACAAAAAGACGAAGCGGAGTCACGGTTTCCACTACAAAGTTGATCGTTTCCTGTGACGGCACGTCCTGGGGTGTTCGATTTTAATTAAAAAAAAGCTTTAACTTCATCATGAGTACATTTTTAAATGAATTACGTCACCCAACTGTACTTTTTAACATTTAGACTTACATTTAACATTGTTTACATTACAGCGGTGACAAACATTCGTTCCCTTTGCCTTTGGAACTGGAGACTCCTTCCATAAATGAACAGAACATTAAAACATACTTACGATTTTTACTTTTTTTTTTTACATGATTTTTTTCGAGCGAGCCGACACTGTAGAAACGCTATCACACACGCACTACTGTCAAAAATAAGTAAATAAAATTACCCGACGCAACTTTCTGACCAATCAGAATCAAGCGTACAACTAGTCCATATATAACAACAAAAAAAAATTTAACTAATGTGGTGCACACGTAAAACGCAATTAATGATGCTGTGGCTGCTGAGTGTTTCGCGATATCGCGGTAAAGTATTGTGCTCTGTATATCGTACCGGAAGTGATCGATTACCGTGACAACCTTCTGCAGGAAAGGCAAGTTCACATAGCAGCATGGCGGCGTGTTTTTCTTCCAAAAGTTCTCACGGAGAAATGTTTTAAGGGTCCGGACTGTCTAATAACCATATTTATCACATTTAGATATTTAAACACGGGTTAAAAACTTTAATTTTTCTGTCTCGTCCTTAGTTACTGTTGCTATACAGAGTCAGCCATATTTGATAGATAGATGTACAGATAGGAATATGAAAATGAAATGACGTGAAGTGAAGTGAACTGATCTGTCGCCCTGCATGTGGTGGTGGTGGTGGTGGTGTTGTTGTTGTTGTTGATGATGATCATGATGAAACGGAAATAAACCCCGTGCGGTTAAAGGCTCTCACCCTGCCGGACCGCGCTGCTGTAATGGAGGCAGCGGGGGCTGGAGCCTCCTCGTCGCTGGAGAAAGCCTCCGCGGAGCCGCTCCTCTTGTTCTGGGAGGTCAGGTTTTTCAGATACAGCTCCACGTACACTCCTTTCCGCTGCTCACCGTTCGGTAGCGCTACGTTGTTGGCCACCAGCGCGCTTTTCAGCTTGTCTTTAGTCAACACAGACGGGTCGGTGAGAAATTCCGCCATGACGGCTGACACCACCTCCTCCTCCTCCTTCTTCTCTCTATCACGTACCAGCTCCAACAAACCCATGTTCTCAGTCTCGAGGGCCAGGGTCAGAGCTCCAATCCTATTGGTCGGCCGGAGTAACAAAGAACGCTCCTATTGGTGGAGAGCTCTCACGTGCTTGAGTGCGCGCGAATATGATAATGTGATAAACCTCGGTTTAATAAAGCGGTATGATTTATTTATCATAATAATAATAATAATAATAATAATAATAATAATAATAATAA
>JANDJT010000164.1:426423-437070 GCA_024331685.1 Stegophilus panzeri
CTCTGATAGATCCCTGTTCTTTAAATAAAACAGGACGCTCACTCACTCACACCTGATCGTCATCCCACTGACTGAAAACACCTGACTCTAATTTCACCTTCACATTAACTGCTAATCCTAGAGGTGCACATACTTTTACCTCTCACAGAGATATAATACTGGATCATTTTCCTCAATAAATAAACGACAGAGTATAATATTTTGTTCACAAAGTTTCAAGCACCACTGTAATGTGGGTGTGTCTTTGTGTCTGTATAAAGAAATGTTGCTCTGACTGTGTCCATATATTAAAATGTGTTGACCCCATATAAGGAAATATGGGTGTGTCTTTAGCCCTCTTTGGACAGGATTAGGTTTACATGGTGCACTGCAGTAATTCTATCAGTTCCAGCTGCTCCTCTGTGATTTTATTTCTGGCCACATCAGTGTTTTCCTTCATCCTCAAATCATGTACTGTTTTTTTTTTTTTTTACAGATGTGGCAGAAACTTTGATTGCCATCCAGATGTGAGTTTTATCAAAGAGGAGACTGTCTTCGACTGGCTCAAAGTGTCTCAGAGTGTCTCAGACTGCCAGATTGTCTCACTGTCTCCCAGTGTGTCTCAGACTGTCTCAAAGTGCTTCTGTCGCTCAGGTGGTAGCGCTGGTTGTCCACTAAACCTTTGGGTGAGACACTGAACCCCAAGTTACTCCTGATGGCAAGTTATCGCCTTGCATGGCAGCTCTGCTACCACTGGTGTGTGAGGGTGTGTGTGAATGGGTGAATGAGACACAGTGTAAAGCACTTTGTAGGACTGCTAAGATAAAAAGTGTTATATAAGTGCAGACCATTTACCATTCAAAGTGTCTCAGAGTGACTCAGAGTGGTTTACTGTGTCTCAGACTCACTATGTCTCAGTCTCGCTGTGTCTCAGTCTCACTGTGTCTCAGACTCACTGTGTCTCAGACTCACTGTGTCTCAGACTGTCTCAGAGTGGTTTATTGTGTCTCAGTCTCTCTGTGTCTCAGTCTCGCTGTGTCTCAGACTGTCTCAGAATGGTTTAGTGCGTCTCAGAATGTCTCATTGTATCTCAGAATGTTTTACGGTGTCTCAGAGTGTCTCATTGTGTCTTGGGCTGTCTCAGAATATCTCAGCATGTCCCAGAGTTTTTGAGAGCTTCAACGTGTCTCAATGTGTATTGGAGTGTCTCAGCATGTATCAGTGTGTCTTGGTATATCTCAGACTGTCTCAGAGTGACTCTGTGTGTCTTAGAGTGTCTTACTGTCTCACTGATGGAATCCGTTTGTTTTAAGTGTTAAGCTAAAATTCACTTCCTGCAATTCAAACAGTAGCTACATCCCCATTTATAGCCTCTGACCTCCAACATCCTGCTGAGAGAATAGACGTCCCTCAGAACACACACACACACACACACACACACACACACACACAGAGTGAGAGAGCTGGTGGATTCCTCAACACACAATGGAGAGTTTCTATAACTGTGTGGTTTCAGCTGCAGGTCTGTGAACCTGTGACCAGACAGACAGAATGATATATATATATAGATAGATATATAGATAGCACCTTTTCGATCACAACTCTTTATAATAATATGTAGTGATAAAGATTAAACATGGTATAAGGTGATATTATAAAGACAGTGACATCATACAGTCTGAATGTGGCTATTAATATGTTATAACGTGTTTATAAACAATAAAAGAATAATAGCATCTTATTATTATCATATTAGCGCTTTATGAAGCCTTAAAGAATTTACAAAAATGCTTAAACTGCAGTGTTAGGAAATTATAAAGAATTTGCGAGAACATTTATTATTATTATTATTATTATTATTATTATTATTATTATTATTATAATTGTTGTTGTTATTATTATAATTGTTGTTGTTGTTATTACTATTATTATCATCATCATCATCATCATCATTATTATTATTATTATTATTATTATTATTATTATTATTATTGTTATTATTATTTTTGTTATTATTATTGTTATTATTATTATTATTATTATTATTATTATTATCAGAAGTAGTAGTAATAGTATTACAGAATGTTTTCCCGAATGGTGTTCACAGTCAGTTAAACTCTCCGCTTGCTCTCCATCGTTTCTGACACAGGTTCAGACACAGGAAGTGAGCTGTAGATGAACAGGAAGTGGATGCTGACGTTGTGGAAATGGTTACAGGTCTGGCGCGGTGTGATTAGTGCTGCGCTGATGAGATTATCCGAGAGCTGCGGTCTCTCAGCGGGACATAAAAGGACAAAAGTAAATGAGTGAAGCTGCAGTAAATGATGGAGAGATGAAGAATAAACAATGTGTGACTCTGAATCAGGAAAATGACTAAAACACAAGAGGGGCACTGACACCACGGCGCACAACTCCAAATAAACTGTCCCCAATGCTTTTAATGGGTTTTTATTCATGTTCTATTACACAACATCCTTACAGACACACACAGAGAACTCGGAGAACCCAGACCAGGTTCTAGTCGGTTCTAGACTCTCAGTCTAACACCTCCTCATTTATTAACTTCTTTTATACAGTGATTGTAGATAACTTAAGATTTATCGCTGTGTGAAATGTTTTCAGTTCATTTTATCTCTCAGTCGTGTGACTTTGTGTACGCAGAGATGCACAAGAACTACATTTTCCCATGACCTCAAAAACTTTCAACTTTTACACAATAGGGAACGGAAATCAAAGGTTTTGGAATTAAAAAAAGCTGAGTAGACACTGAGTAAACACACACACACACACACACACACACACACACACACACACTCATTTACAGTAATAAAAAAGAGAAACAGGAAGAAGAAATACCCGAGGTAAATCCCGGTTATGATGTTTAACACGTTTATGTTTATTATCTATACCGGCGTGTTTTATTGTAAAAGTTAGTAGATTCTTAAATTTCACTGCAGTATCGAAGATAAACATTTAATTTAATTTATTTAATAAATTCATATCAATGTGTATTATAGTAACATGATCATTCACCTTAAAAAAAGTTTCATACACAGAAAGTATATTTTTTTCAGTTTGAAAAAAACCCTGAACATACTAAATACTAAAGCAGGTTTATTATTTTTTTTTTATAAGAACAAAATCACACATCAAACATTTATAAAATATATTTATTTATTTAAAAACCAAATAAATCCTTTAGCTGCTTCCCTTCAGTCGATCTTTGATTTTGAGGCACTAACATTATTCATAGATTAAAAAAAGAGAGAGAAAAAAAAAAAAACAAGTTTCCTGATTCGATATTATTTTAAAATAATTTGTTTGAATTCTCATAATATTTACAAAATCCACATTTTCATCCGCAATTAAACCACCTTCTATTTTTTCATCCCCCTTTTTTTGTTCATTTTTTTGTTCATTTTTTTTTCTGAACACATTTTCAAATTTTATTTTGGCTGAATAATGATTTTGTTTCAGTAAAATGACGGCGAATAAATACATAAATAAATAAATGACTTTTGTGACAAACGTTCACATAATGTTTTTGTTATGAATAATTTAAAAATGATAATTAAATAGAAACCATACCAAAAGCATAAAGTACTGTCTTGTAATTTTCTGGACACACGAAGTACCGTTAGTTCTAACAGTGTTATAAACGGTTATTAATAGTTAATAGCGGTGTAGTGTAGAGACAGACGCCACTGTGAAATGTTTTTGTGCCTAAATATTCACAAATCAACAAAATATATCATAAAAATAGATTCATAAGTAAATCATATGTACAGGATATCCCGCCCACACACACTCGTCCTAAAGAAAGCACACAACAGTAATACTCAGGCGCCATCTAGAGGATAAACGAGTCACTGCAGCTTGGATTAGACCGGTTAATTTCTTTTTTTCTTTATTTTATTTTTCCATCCCTCTGAACTTTTTTTTCTGTGTGTCTTCCTTCTATCCTTTTGTATGTCTATTATCCATCCATAATCTTTCTTTTTTTTCCTGTATTTTTTTTATTTACAATGACAGAAAAAAAGGAAACTCAGGAAGAACTAAAACACATAAGAAAAGAACGAGAGAATGGATTTTTATATCGATAATCACCTTCATGTGTGTGTGATAATCACATAAAAATAAAAAGTCTGTGCTTTAATTGCTTCTGTGTAAACATTTTGATGTTTCAGTCGCTCAGCGGAGAATAAACACAAGGTTGTACAGTATATTCACTAGAATGCTAATCACCTAGCGTCTAAACGAGCTACAGTGCTATCTAGAATGCATAGTATTTATCTAACATGCGCACTAGGGAGCAGAATAAAGTAATAAAAATGAACTTATGAAGTAATATTACAGAAATGTTATGACACGTGGATGCACTTCAAACTGCTAGTTCAATGTCATGCTAGTCTGCTGTTATAGTCCATTACCATGCTAGTTTATGTCCATGCTAACATCTACTGCCATGCTAGCTGACGTCTAATAGTCTACTATCATGCTAGATTAGCATACAGTCCATGCTAGTTTATTGCTGTCTAGCTTATGTGCAGTCAGGTCCATAAGTATTTGGTCATGTTGCCTCTGTACACCACCAAAATGGAACTGAAATGAAGCAATTAAAATGTGATTGAAACGTCGACTTTCAGCTTTAATTCAATAAACACCAGTGACCCAGTTCCACTGGCAGCCGTACACGCCCATGCCATAACACTTCCTCCACCATGTCTGACAGATGATGTGGAATGCTTTGGATCATGAGTCCTTCCTTTCCTTCTCTATACTCTTCTTCTCTTCCCATTATTCTGGTACAAGTTCATCTTGGTCTCATCTGTCCAAAAAATCTTGTTTCAGAACTGGGCAAGCTTTTAAAAATATTTTTTTAGGAACGTGTAATCTGGCCTTTCTGTTCTTGAGTGTTGTCAGTGGTTTACATCTTGCGGTAAACCGTCTGTATTTACATTCATCAAGGAGTCTCTTGATTGTAGACTTTGAGAACGATACTCCTACCTCCTCCAAAGTGCTCTTGACTTGGCTAGATGTTCTGAAGGGGTTTTTCTTCCCCAAGGAATCATCCACTTTAGTTGCCTTCGTGGTCTTCCAGGTCTTTTGGTGTTGCTGAGCTCACCAGTGCGTTCCTGCTCTTTAAGAACGTACCAAATTGTTGATTTAGCCACTCCTAAAGTTTCTGCTATCGACTCCTCTTTGGACTGACTATTGAGAGTTCCCATGAACAGATACCGAATGCAAATTCAATGCTTGGAATCAACTCCAGATCTTTTATCTCCTTAATCTGTCATGAAATAACGAGGAAACAGGCCACACCTGTCCATGAAACTGCTTATCAGTCAATTGTCCAATTACTTTTGAGCCTGTGTAAATGGAGGCTGTAATTCCTAAACGGTTAATGCAGTATTTTAGTTAAACCCGTTGAATTAAAACTGAAAGTCGACACTTCAGTCACATCTCGATCGCTTCATTTCAATGAAGTTTGTTTCAGTGCTAGTCTACTGCCATGCTAGTTCACTTATTAAATAGTATTGGGATGAGTTGTTCTACAGTGAGGTCAAATTCATTTAAGCTCTAAACAAGACACACACACACACACACACACACACACAGAGTAAATAAAGAACAGTGCACAGGGACACTAAAATCAAATGGACATAATTTAAGTAGAGACGTGAACTCGGCACAGATGACGTGGAGGAAACTCAAAAACTCTGTTTTTTAACTCAGGATTTAAGAAGAGTTGAAGCACTCGGCCTCGCTCACGTCTCCTGTTTATTGATCTTAACGAAGGTTAATGGTTTAACGAGCCAGAGGAACTCTGACCTACTGCTCTGGAACTCGTGTTAAAACCTGATTAAGTCCGGATGAATCGAAAGCGACTAAAAACCGTCCGTGTAAAATACAGAGCTTTTAGAGCGGACTCGTGTGAGACACGGTGAGGAGTTCTCTCACTCCACCCTCTTTACTTCTACCAGTGTTTAGAAGAAGCTGGAGGAGAGAGGAGAGAACCCATGGAGCGCTGAGTGGCTAACAACCACACGACAGCGTGCATGCTAGCACTTATTCATCTTATTATTTAATTATTTATCCACTTTATTCTCAATTCAGCAAATATCCATCCTAATAACATCAGGCTGATTTGGTTCAGCAGTGCCACCTACAGGAAGTCCAGTCTGTTTTTATTTTATTTTAATGCGTGTAAACTTTTAAATGTTATCATTTTTAATGCGCCTCCATTCGAATCCTCAGGAGTCCAAAGGAAGCATCTAAGGATGTTCAGTGAGCTGATAAAGCAGAGGAACGACACTTAAGATGCAGGAACAATAATGAGTGCAATTCAACAAGGCTGCATTAAAGACTGTTCTGGATCCTACACAGTGTATAATAACGCACAGCAGATCTTCATGAAGAACCACAAACATACAGCTAATTACTGCTAATGTCGCTAAATGATCAATAATACATAACGAGAGAGTCTCATATTAATAAAGAAGAATATGTGTTTTTTAATTGCAGCTCATTTTCTTGATCAGTTCCAGTCCACAGAGGAAACAGAGTTAAAGTCCAGTGAAAGCGTGATGAAGGCCAGAAACACTCGGATGATGCAAAGCCCTGAAACACAATCTCCTCTCTGTGTGAGGGAGAGATCAAGGAGATGACGTGGGAAAAAACAAAGAAAAGTTTCCCTTTTAATTTGACCTCATCAAGCAGAACTCTCTCAGGACTCGAAAGCCATTTTCATCTTCAGATGATCATCAGATGTGTCACTTTGCTGGAAAGACAGAATATGGAAAGAGTGCGACATGACATTCTCATCCTTGTGGTTTTTCTGCTGATCTGCTTTGTGACCTGACAGTGAGACAAAGATGATGGTGATGATGATGATGGTGATGGTGATGATGATGAAGATGATGATGATGATGGCGATGATGGTGATGGTGATGGTGGTGATGATGATGATGATGATGATGATGATGATGATGATGGCGATGATGGTGATGGTGATGGTGGTGATGATGATGATGATGATGGTGATGATGATGATGATGATGATGATGGTGATGATGGTGATGATGATGATGATGATGATGGTGATGATGGTGATGGTGATGGTGGTGATGGTGATGATGATGATGATGATGGCGATGATGATGGTGGTGGTGATGATGATGGCGATGATGATGGTGGTGGTGATGATGATGGCGATGATGATGGTGATGGTGATGATGATGGTGATGGTGGTGGTGATGATGATGATGATGATGATGGCGATGATGGTGGTGGTGATGATGATGGCGATGATGATGATGGTGATGGTGATGATGATGGTGATGGTGATGATGATGGCGATGATGATGGCGATGATGATGATGATGATGATAATGAAGTCAGGAATCGGACCGAGACCGTAGCACAGTGTCGAGCGTGTGTTCTGACAAGCTGACGTCTACTCCATCAAAACCAGACATGGTGAATGTGGAGCGATCCAGGATGGAAACATTTGGAGGAGAAAAAGTGCTGCTGAGGGCATGACGGTGTCACAATATGATATCTCCAAACTCATCTCCAAATTATTTCATTCCAGCCAATTAGGAGCCATGTCTGATTCCACATGTTTGCTTTGGTTTTTTTTTTTTTTTTAAATATCAGTCATACAGCAGCATTATGTATTCAAGATCAAATGCTAATTAGAAATAGCTAATTCAAACATGACCACACATAATTAAAGATACATCATTTAAATCCAAATGCAAAAAGTGTATTAGCGTTAACTTTTTGTCCACAGCAACGTACAAAGGTTCGCAGTATGCATACTTGTGTGTCCTCGAATCCTTATTTGATGTAATCTCTTAAATTGCTTTCTAATACTCAACAACACACAAGAGTTAAAACCGCAGGAGCATTCTCCATCCTTTCAAAAAACCGAGGACGCGCCAGAAAATCCCATGATTCATTGCGACGTCATGGCGACAGCGGAGGACTCGACTCAGACCCATAGCGACATTTTTAATTCTCTTATTTTAATTAAACTGTGCATGTACAGTAAATCTTAATTTGACAGAATAATGATCTGAGACATTAATAATGCAGAAATTAAATCCTTAACACTAATATGAAAATCTATTTGTTTTCATATCGAGAAGGCTCCTTTTACACACATTCGCCTCTTTAGGTAACTTAGCAGTTTTAACGTACTGCTGTTTGCCTTGGAACCTTATTTAGATTAAAGTTATTCAGGAAATGCAAAATGCTTTTGTACAATACAGATGATTAAACGGCGTGAAGGTTAAGAGAGGGTTCTCTGTTCTCCGTTCTCAAAAAGGCAAGCCCGTTCCTCATGTTCTTGGTATTCAGGAACTCTCATCCATGTGACGTCCCATTTCATATCTAACGCAACCCCAAACAATACAAACCATCACAGAAATTCTAATGGTTTCCATTACAAATACCATTACAAACCATCACCTAACCAATAAAACCATTACCATTATGGGCCCTTAATGGTATCCACTAGACATAACATGCCAACAAGAGAATGAAACAAATTACCAGTAGAGACCCATTACAGTTTCCATTAAAACCAATACAATTCCCATTATAACCATTAAAACCATTAGAATTCTATGAGGGTTTCTGTGGTTTGTTTTTTCCAGCAGTTTTTTTCCAGCAGGGATGATTTCAGCAACACCAACAATTCTCTCAATTCTATGCAAATGAGGTGCGATTAATGTTCAGCTACTGCACTGATTATCTGTAAAAATGCGTTTTTTTCCAGATAAACTATCAGTAATAGCTAACACTGTTACCACAATGAGGTTTACACGTTAAAACAACAGCAAGGTTTTCAATCCTGAGGTAAAAACTAATAGGAATGCTAAAGCTAATATCAAAACAAATTCTGTTATTTTATATAAATTTTTGTTTGCTTATGTTTTCCTGAGGTAGATTCCTTTGCATACTGATGCTAAAGTTATGCTACTATTAAGCAAAACTCATGCTAATCTGGCCTGACTCTAGGCTATGCTAACCAGACGCTAATAGCTAACACTAATGTCATTTAGTCACTAGTTTTAAGCAGATATGACGAGTATTATCTGTGAACATTTCATATCAAGAGAACTTTACTGTCATGCTAGCTCACGTCCATGCTAGTCTACTGTTTACTTTAACACTAGCTAATCCTGCTGATGATCTTTTATCACAAAATACATGCTAGCTCTCTGGCATTCTAGCTACTAGTTCATCTTGATAGATTTCATTATTCTGTATGAAATCTGCACCTACTGAAAATCTGATGTGCTAATTCACGTTCATGCTAGCTTTCTGCTCGCCACACCGCTCATGCTAGCTGCTAAGTGTGTGATGCTTGGAGAGTTTTTGGTAAAATATATAATAGAAAATAAGATTAAAAAAAAAAAAAAAAAAAAACACCACCAGAGGGGAAAAAAAACTGCAGTGAATTTTAAATAGTTTATTCAAGAACTTAAATCAAAAGTATTGGCACCCCAACATTAAAATACAAAACAACAAGGACACTATAGATTCCCTCCTTAAAACGTAGCTCATGTTATCATATCCTGTTTTTTTTATTTTTTTATTATTTTTTTATAATTGGGCAGTTTTTAAGGCAGCTAAAAAAACTGAAATGAAGTGAGAGGTAAATAAATAAATAAAAGAAATAAAAATAAATAAACATGGCGGTGCAGCCGTGTGTGAAGAACGAGCTACACTTAGCTGCTTAGCACAGCGTGACTACACACCTGCACTCCCTCGAGAGCAGCGGTGCTCCGGGTCAGGAGTGTGTGTGTGTGTGTGTGTGTGTGTGGTAGACATACATGTCTGCTTTGTAGTTGCTGAGTGAAGACCGTGTGATCGATCTGCTTCTTCTATCCATCTTTCTGTATCTGTCTCTGCTTTCTTTTCCTCTTTCACTTTTTTCACTCCGTCTTTCCTCCCTCTCTCTCGCTCTCTCTCTCTGTGTAATGATCTCCTCTCCATCATTTTCATTGTCATTCATCTCCTTTTTCTGTCTCATTCTATTTTGCATTCTTTCTTTCTTTAATCCAACCATCCATCTGTCTTCCTTTCCTGTTGCTATCTCTCGATCTATTTCTTTTTCTCCTTTAGGGGGCAGCATGTGTTCAGAGATGAGAGCCATCTCTTAATCTCTTCATTCCTCCTCTCTCTCTCTCTCTCTCTCCCTCCTCTTTAGGTGAGATAGGGAGTGAATGTTTCCCACACTCTGAGTGCAGATAATCTCTCTATGCAGCAGGAAATGAATGAATGAATGGATGAATAAGTAAATAAATAAATATAAACAAGAAGTTGGAGCTATACTGAAACCTGAATGATTGGAGAGCTGCAGAAGGCCATAGGGGTCAGGTAGAGGAAAGAAGGGAGTAAGATTGATTTGGGACATGACCGAACACACAGATATAAATGAAAAATGAACTATGGCTGTAAAAATGAAGCTGTCCAGTGGAGGGAGGAAGAGAAGTTGATTGGGAAAGTGACCTGTTCCTTGTGTAAAAATAAATAAATCCGGCACATAAATTATATAAATAAATACATGTTTAAAATAAATATTTATTTTAAGGCTTCTATTTGAGGCACGGCTCCAAAAAAAGTATGCAGTAGGGGTTGAGAGGAAAGGGGGGT
>JANDJT010000164.1:448733-463560 GCA_024331685.1 Stegophilus panzeri
CCAGTCAAACATCTGCCAATCAAACACCTGTCAGTCAAACACCTGTCAGTCAAACACCTGCCTGTCAAACACCTGCCAGTCAAACACCTGCCAATCAAACACCTGTCAGTCAAACACTTGCCTGTCAAACACCTGTCAGTCAAACACCTGCCAATCAAACACCTGCCTGTCAAACACCTGCCAATCAAACACCTGTCAGTCAAACACCTGTCAGTCAAACATCTGCCAATCAAACACCTGTCAGTCAAACACCTGCCAATCAAACACCTGCCAATCAAACACCTGTCAGTCAAACACCTGTCAGTCAAACACCTGCCTGTCAAACACCTGCCAATCAAACACCTGTCAGTCAAACACCTGTCAAACATCTGCCAATCAAACACCTGTCAGTCAAACACCTGCCAATCAAACACCTGTCAGTCAAACACCTGCCAATCAAACACCTGCCAATCAAATACCTGCCAATCAAACATCTGCCAATCAAACACCTGCCAGTCAAACATCTTCCAGTCAAACACCTGCCAATCAAACACCTGTCAGTCAAACACCTGCCTGTCAAACACCTGTCAGTCAAACACCTGTCAGTCAAACACCTGCCTGTCAAACACCTGCCAATCAAACACCTGCCAGTCAAATACCTGCCAATCAAACATCTGCCAATCAAAAACCTGCCAGTCAAACACCTGCCTGTCAAACACCTGTCAGTCAAACACCTGCCTGTCAAACACCTGCCAGTCAAACACATTTAAGGATAAAGGTGGCAGAAGAGGTTCTTTAAAGTCACACCAAGGAGGAACTGCTTTTGGTTTCCTAAAGAACCCTTTGGTAAATTTTTGGTCCATGATTTTTTATCTATTTTTTTTGTTTCCACGATAAACACAACATCCTTCCACATAATGTTAATGGTTAAAGATTCATCAATGAAAGAAAAACCCTCTTCTTCATGATCACTGTGAAGAAGAGCAGGCGTGAAGTTCCTGCTGAGATACTGCGTAAATGTATATTTTTATTGGATCCACATTTCCAGTTTGTTTTGCACCACGGATGGAGAGATTGGTGGATAAAAACATGCAGTAGACAGCAGAAATTCTGTCTCGTTATTTATTCATTGTTGGAGGTTGGAGGTGTGTCTCGTTAGGAGGAGGAATTGTGGAGTCTGATGGCAGAAATGACCCCCAACAGCATGTCCTAGATCACTGCAGTGGAATGAGCAGAGAACTAAAGGTGCTCCTGGAAATAGCACTGTGGAGAGGATGAGCAGATCTGTTCATCATCTCCAGTTTTGCTGACGTCGTCTTCTCTGTAATGGCCTCCTGCGAGTCCAGAGTCAGTCCTGTGGTGGATTTGGCTTTTCTGATCAGCTCACTGAGGTGTTGCTCCTCCATCAGACCACACCACAGAAAAGAACGCTGGCCATGATAAACTGAGAGAACAACCCGAGTAGTCTGCTGCTCACACTGAAGCACCTGAGTCTCCGTATGAAGAAGAGCCTGCTCTGGTCTTTCCTCTCCAGTCTGATTCCTCTCCAGTCTGATTCCTCTCCAGTCTGATTCCTCTCTGCAGTGAATGCATGTCTCGCTGTAGGAGTCAGGAGTGACTCGTATCAATGGGCTTTCAAAGAAAAAACAAAATCAATATAAGTTTTTGTTTTTGGCTTCCACATCGTCTTATTTGAGGTTAATAAACATTTAAAAAGGACCGTTGTGGATTTTTGTGAAACCGAGTGTAACAGCACCACTAGCGGCTGTACAAACACCACACAGAACGGTATGAAGTGAGGCCGAGCGCCGTACATTCACACAGCCAATCAGAGACAGGTATGTCACGTGACCATGAGTGACACGCCCCCTAGTTTTAGTCTCCTCTCTTAACTCTTGATTTCTGTTATACTTCATCAGCAGGCGTGTTACAGACTCAGGTGGATTATTTACTCTAATCTAATACTGAATCTAATCTGACTCCTGCACTACACACTCCTTTAACTTAAAATTAAGTTTTGTATATTTTAATAACACATTTTTATTTACTTATTGATTAAAATTTACTAGAAGTAAAAAAAGTTATTTCAATTATTACATTCAAATGTATTTACTAGAATTTTATTAGAAAAGTATTTACCAGAACTAAATATATTTTACTAGAAATCTGTTCAAAAATGATTCACTGAAAGTAAAGATAAAGATAATTACTTACTAGAACTTTCTTTTTAGAAATGTATCAGCAGATAATATACTAGAAAAGGATTTGCTATAAAAGAATGAAATTATTTACTACAAATGATGCTCACTAATCATCTTGATGTACGGTGTATTTGGACTGGTTCTGTTGTTTCTCGGTAGTTTAAAAATGGATCATTCACTCCTTCTGATGCCCATAAACAAGTATTTAAAAGGTAATAAGAACACTTTTAGAAAGGCTTAGAAACTCAAATATATCTGTTTTTGTTTAGATCTGATTGGATAGACACACTGAAAATCAATTTTTATGTATTTATTTATGTATTTATTTAATGTCCACGTGTTTGAAAATAATTGTACGTTATTGATCCTTAAAACTTTTAAATATAAACTCTGTATGAACAGATTATAAACCACGAGCAGAACGTCCATCACTGATGTTTTACAGTTATTTATTAATCAGCAGATTTATACAGTAACCAGGTCTTTCACCTGAAAACTGGCAGCAAATAAATAAATAAATAAAAAATAAAAGAATAAAAAAGACCCTCATCGGACAGATTTCTGCTATCGATGTGTTAGAGATGTTTTATGAGCCGATATAAAACTCTGCTAACGGTGTTGTGTTTGTCCTTTAAGCGCAGACGCCGTTAGCAATAAGAGCCCTAACGAGAGCAGAATATCGTCTCCGCCCGCCCCGCTGGGGCAGATCTGTTCTGTCCCTCTTGTTTATTGAGCCACAGACCTGAGCTCATCATCCACTTATGGATTTTTTCTCTCCATGAAAGAAAAACATTACAATAACTTTCCACCTCGAGCTCCATTAATTCCCACAAACGAGCAGCAGGAAGTCTTCGATTTTCAACCAGAACGCCGAGCAACAGCTCTACTGTTAACACACTCACCTTAACTGTACAGGTTCATGGCAAAACACACACACACACACACACACACACACACACACAGATAAGTGACACATCTATCATGTGGAATCCCTTTTACTGCAAATAATAATAATAATAATAATAATAATAATGTACAAAACACATTCAGTGAGTGTTATTCTGATCTCATATAGATTCTGCTTCATAATATGTTGATGTAAGCGTTGGCATTTCTGTAAGTCTGGGCAACAAAAACAAAAACTTTTAAAAACATTTTAAAGAGAAAATCCTACTAAATAGATCTAAATTTTAGCAAGCGATTCTTGCAAAATCCGAGTGAAATCGGAGTAAAAATTTATTATTCGGACAAAAACAAGGACGTTTTTATTTATTATCCAAGTTTCTACTCTAGAGTTATTTATGCTAAGCTAATGCACTCCAGTTACAGCTCCGTATTGTAATGCTAGCTAGAATATTAAAACGCAAGCCAACGCAAGCTAGCAGTGTTCTAAAAACATCTGCAGTTATAAAAGCTTGTTTACACAACGTTCCCAAACGAATAAACACCAACATCAGGGACAGTGTTAACGTTCCTACGACTAAAAATGCATCAGGAATGTCGTAAGAACGTCGTGGAACAGCCAGACAACATTTCGCTAACCTTCTGAGAAACTGCTGAATCGATGCGAGAAAGAGAAAAAAAGAAGCAGGAAGGGGAAATGGAGATGGATGTGGAGGAGATAAGAGCAGGAATTTAGATAAATAGATGAAGTGATGTGTCTTTTCCGAGGGCACGCTGACGCTCACAAATCATCATCATCATCTTCAAGTATTTTTTTTAAAACACTCCCATATTTTGCTGTACTCGTCCACACCTGGCTCATTTTTCTTCTCTCACAGGATCAGTTTGCGCCAAAGTCAACAGACCACATTGACGAGCACATCACATTTATTTACCAGTGGGATAACAGCGGAATTCTCCCTGCAGTTTTCCCACGCAAACCAAAACCATTTTCCAATCGCCCGTCTCCAACGCTGTGGCGTTTTTTTTTTGAGAAAGCTACTCACGACACTCTCACATTTTTCTCTTTCAGTGGAAAATTACGTTCCTCTGTATGGTTTTCATTGTCGTCTATAAGAGGAAGCAGATGTGCCGGAAATTTCCGCTTTATAACAAAACGACCGCTGCCGTGCGTCGAGTTCGTATCGTTGGGATTCGGCTCGGCGCCAGAAATGAAATCTAGTTATAATGGAGTAAAATTCAGCTCATCACTCCATCCTGATGTTTTTATTCTCCTCACCACGGTGTAGAGAGAGAGAGAGAGAGAGAGAGATGGAGACACGAAACATGTTTAAAACACGTAAACACACACACACGTTCTCAAGCTAGCATGGAACTAGCAGTTAAAGCTGTAAAACTGTCTATTATGTATTAAATTCTACAACTGTAAGTGACGTAAAATTAGTAACGGTGTATTAATGACGTCATTTAGGGTTTTGCTTCTTTAGTTTTTTTTAGCTAACAAGTAATGGAAGATCGTAGCCTCCAGTTTAGCATGCTGGAACAGGAATATTTAAATCATAAACACATAAAAAAAAAAATCTCTCAATAAATATTTCATAGAGTTTCAGGGACTCGACTCATTTGAAATCATTCAGTTAAATTATTTGTTCAGGTGTGCTGTTTGCCCAAATGTTCTCCCTGATCACGCTGAAGTCTAAACACACAGCTTGAGCCGGGGGAATTAGCTGTGTTTGTATTTAGAAGAATTATTTTTCACATCCAAACAAACTAATACAATAAACATGACCCATGAACAGTGAGAAATCATTCTCTAGATAGGGAATAGTGAATGAGTGAACGAGTGAGCGATTTCGGACACAGCTCCAGTGATGGCTGAAAGATTCGCTGATTCGCCAAAGAAAAACAGAAGTGAATCTGGGTCATGTCTGAAAGATTCACTGACTCACTGATCCACTGAATGACAGAGCAGTGAATCTCAGTCATGACCTTAAAGATTCACTGATTCATGGCTGAAACGATTCACTGAATCACAGACGAGTGAATCTCAGTCATGACCTAAAAGATTCACTGATTCATGGCTGAAATGATTCACTGATTCACTGACCTATCAGATGCTAGCAGGTTGACAGAAGGCTGAGATGAAGAGAAGACAGATCATTGATTGTAAAATAAATGTTCCAGTTTGAGTAGAGGGCTTTACAGGGTTCTAAGAGGAACTGCTGTGATCTGACTTCAGTTTTTATTAAACTCTGGTTCTAATCCAGTGGGAAATCATTTTAATCAACTTCAGGAGGAAAAACACAGATCCTGAGAGAGACGGCAATTACCGTCTATGATTGTTTCACAAAGACGTGAAGAGACCAGCAGCAAGCACGCTAACACAGCATGCTAACACAGCACGCTAACATTGGATGCTAACACAGCATGCTAACACAGCACGCTAACATTGCATGCTAACACAGCATGCTAACACAGCACGCTAACATTGCATGCTAACACACCACATTGTGCGTGTTTTTATTTTAGCGCTGTTGTCATGGTGAACAGCAATGTGTCCGGGTTTCATCCCAAATTTGTTGTAAACATAAAACTTCACCTTCACTGTGATTTATTCAGGAACTTTTTAACCTATTTTTTATAAACTGTGTGTGTGTAATTAGGGAGGTAGCTGCATTAATGTGTCATCGATTCCTCTCTTACATCACCCTCTTATCTGTACCTTACCACACACACACACACACACACACACACAGTGCCCATCTGACTCCATGAACTATCTATCACTTGTTGAGTCTGTAGTGAAGGTCACATCTGGAGTGTGTGTGTGTGTGTGTGTGTGTGTGTGTGTGTGTGTGTGTTCCTTTAATGTAGAACACTGAGTCTGAGGGATGTATTTTTTATTTTTTATTATTATTTTGCCCCCAATGTTTGTGTTTGTGTGTGTGTGTGTGTGTGTGTGTGTGTGTATGTATGAAGTGAATGCTGTAGTGGGAATTGCTTTTCACCTCGAGCTGTCAGAGATGAAAACTACAGATTAGTTCACACACTGACAGCTCTGTCTGTGTTTGTGTGTGTTTGTGTGTGTGTGTGTGTGTGTGTGTGTGTGTGTGTGTGATTCTTCAGTCATCTCTTTTTAAATGTACATAGACAAAAACACAGGCTCTGTGTAACTGTAGAACCTGCAGCAACGAGATCATAACAACAGAGAAATCACAAAGACGCATCATACACTACACACGAGCGCTGCACACTACTACAGAAAGTAAAAGCTGAATTAAACACATCTTGGGGACGTGCTTTAAAGAGAATCACAGGGCAGTAGCGGTACCTCCGCTTCACTCCACCCCGCTGTTGATTATTTTACTGAAACAGAATCACACAGTGTTTATTAATACATACATTCATTCTGGATGATATCAGAGATGATGGTTTTTGTTTTGATGTTTCTGTATTTTATACAGAAACACAGTAGAGTGTCTCTTTCTAATACGAAGATTAGCACTCTTATTTCAGATTACAGAGCATAAAAGCCGGAAAAAATGTACGAGCTCTGATGTGGAGACGTTTTTCTAAAAACAAACAAACAAATGAACAACTGAAAAAGAAAACCAGGTGACAGGTGAGTTTTGTGTAATTCAGGGAGATTTACAAAGCTCCCGTGGATCAGTTCGGCTCTGCACCACTTCCACGTCCATCATCTGGGAACGTTCAGCTCTGTAAATAAACCTCCGAGCACAGAGCACGGAGACGGAGCGTGGTGACACCAGTGACTCCGTGCGTCTGAACGTAAACGAGACCTTCAGGATTCTTCCATTTCTGATGACAGAGCGTAAAAGTTTAGAAAATGGCCGAGACATGCAGGGTGTGGTGGGGTGAAAGATTCAAACGTACATGTTCTTCTTTCTTTCTTTCTTTGTGTCTTTCTCTCTTTTCCCCGAAGTGCCCACAAGCCACAGAAAGCACTTTAATGGGAACCAAATGGACTCGCTCTGCTCCGAGACGAGCCACAACGCTTTACTGTTATTTTTGGAAAATGGCCCTTGGTGGAAAAGCGGCCTTCCTTTATTTTTACTAAATCAGCTGAGCAATTCAAGCGGGCTCTCGAGATCCAGCGCGTTCTCCCTGGAGAGAAATAATGGAGAAAGAAACAGAGAGAGAGGAAAAAAGTACAGATGGATGCTGTTAACACACACACACACACACACACACACACACACACACACACACACGAGGCTGAGAGCTTTGTACTCGGCCTGCTCCTGAATCTCTCAGCTTAATAAACACGCGTCCTGTTTAAAAAAAAAACATCTAAAATCCCCTCAGTTCCACAGAAACGAGAGAATAATGATGTTTCCAGCTCAGAGTTTTATATTTTACACTAAACTCCGTGTAACAGAACATTCACCTGCGGGAAGTGGAGCAGGTTTCAGAGCAAGACGTTTATTCAGGGATAAATATTTGTTTAATATTTTACTCAGCATCTGAGTCAAAGCATGAAACTCTGCTGTTTATTAAAATTAAATTAAAACGCTCTTTTACAGAATAAAAAACGAAGCTGCTGAAACATTTGAGACGCGTCATTAAAGAAAATTATTCATTTGAATGATTTCCGATTATTTTATGCTCCGAGTCTGCACTTAGCCTCGGGTAGTAAGGGGAGCAAACAAACAAACAAACAAACAAACAAACAAACAAATCCGATTGAAATGTGTAAATCTCCTGCAGTCTCCGCTAGTCTCCTTCCAAATCAGCCAAGAAGAATAAACCTGCTGCTTTTCCTCGGTTTCATTTCAGTTTTTATATTAAAACACTTTATGAAGCCCTCAGTTTAAATCACAGGGCCGTGTTCCAAACGGCTTTACTGCGCCCTCGTCCACTTCCCCTCAGCTGGCCATCCTAAGGGAGGCTTCCATTACTTGTGAAAGCTGCGGCCCAGTAAGGCTTCATGTCTCATTTTGCAGGATCATTTGAAGCAGTTCTCCGAGCCTGCGAGTCGACACCGAGTTCCCCGAGTCTGAACAAACGCTTTTGGAGATGAAATCATTCATGTTTTCTTTTATTTAGTTTTGTTATAAACCAGCAGGTGACCGCAGACGGGTGTCACATGACTCACATTCACATCACATGACTCACATGCGCTGTACTGCGTTATATAAAGTCAGTTAAGATTTTTAAAAAGTGTTTTTCTGAAATTATTTTTAAGTAGTACAATACTACAATTACACAAATTCAGTAGTACTTATAAAATATTATGTTATATTTATTTTTTTCCCTCTATTGTTTTTTTTCCTTTATACCCACATTTATTTTCTTTCATATTCCATTTCTTTCTTAATAATGAATATTTCTGAATAATTAACCATGTGTAGAAGTTGTCTGAAACTGAATCACCGCTCAGATTAATTGTGTTACTAAATAACAGCGCTGTTCATTTTTGTGCTGGAGTTACCAGGCTAATCTTATAACCTCCAGTTTAACAGGTGAGACTAATTAACCACCACAGCAACGGATTAACAAGAAAAGGAAACACTGACCATATAAGGAATGTGGTAAGGAAGGGTAACCCGGGACAGAGGGTGAGAAGTGTATGCAGGGTGAACCGGGACAGAGGGTGAGCAGTGTATGCAGGGTGAACCGGGACAGAGGGTGAGCAGTGTATGCAGGGTAACCCTGGACAGAGGGTGAGCAGTGTATGCAGGGTGAACCGGGACAGAGGGTGAGCAGTGTATGCGAGGTAAACCGGGGCAGAGGGTGAGCAGTGTATGCGAGGTAAACCGGGACAGAGGGTGAGCAGTGTATGCGAGGTAAACCGGGACAGAGGGTGAGCAGTGTATGCAGGGTAACCCGGGACAGAGGGTGAGCAGTGTATGCAGGGTGAACCGGGACAGAGGGTGAGCAGTGTATGCTTAGAACTGAATTTAAATTTAAAGAAGTGTAGTGAGAAACACACTGGAGTCAGGAAGATCAGGATTATTTTTCAGTTCACTGTGAATGTTCCTGCAAAAGAAATGTTCTGGATTTCTGTCCAATCACACACACACACACACACACACACACACACACACACACATTCTCCAGTCACACACTTCCAAAGAGAGAAAATAGGCTGCTGAAAATCCCAACTGAAAAACCAAAAAAAAAAAGGTTGGTTTAATCGCTGGAACAAATCAGAGTAAAGCCGTTAATTACAGGCTGATATTCAGGAGGATAAACATGAGCTTCATTAGGGACAGTGTTCATTACTCATCTCAAACTCTTCCGAGGACAAAACAATCAGGTACAAAATGTAGAGAGGGCATGCTGCTCAAAAATAAATGCCCCACATAGACTTACACTGATTTTCACCCATACATAAAGCTTTTAAGTATGCATTTAAGAAAAAAAAAAAATCTGAATTCATCAACATTTTTATTATTAAAATCATAAAAATAAATGTAGCAAACTTATATAGCCAGTTAATGTTTGAGTAGAAAATTCGCTAGCTGGTTAATGTTTCTGTTAAAATGCTAAAGTTAACACATGAACAGACCATGTCAGCGATTCTCATGACTTCTCGTAAGTGATTAAATAACACTTAAAATGTTGTTGTTGCATTAGAATAATGTTTACATTAAAACCATAGTAACAGAGTGGGAATACCAGTATGATGTTATTAGCTAACTGGAAACTAGCTGGATACTAGCTAGGTACAACAGTTCCTCAAAAAACAAAACAGTACATATTCATTTTCTGGAATAAAATATATATTTTTTTAATAATGTTGAAGTGAACATTGCAGTAAATTAGCACCATGATCAGTGCTCGGTGCCTAGCATAACATTAAGTGACTAGCGGATAGCATTCTTAGCTAGCTGGATATTTACAGAAACCTTACTAAGGCTAATCATTTCCCCACTGACGTTAACATGGACCTGATCTTTGTGGAGAAGTGTTATAATGACGTGGATCATTTTAACTCAGTTTTATTTTATCAGCTAATTGTTTTTTGCATCATCTAACCATCATCCTTTCAGAGCTGAGACGAGGTTTAGTGCAGTAAAACTTGTGAACGACTCACATGAATCCTCCTGTATGGAGAGGAATAACTACAGCAGGGATAATGAGTCTGAAAGACTTAACCACAGAAGAAGAAGTCATTTAGTCTCATTATTCCCTTTGTGCCATATTTATTCCTCTCCATACAGACGCTTTAATGCGACTCATTCACCATGTGGCTTACTTTATAATTAATAAATAAATAAAAAAATCTATGAAGACTTTCAAAACAGTTTCTAAAAAAGGTTCAATTAATTATCAGACTACAATTTAATTATTAATAGAAGTTCTTTTTTTTATGTTTCTGTGCAAAAACTTAAATTCTAAAGAAATATGAAATATACATATACAGTATGTGATGATGTTGAAATTGTTGTAAATGTTCATAAACTGGTCAAATATGTGGAAACATTTAATAATAGATTTGTGCCGGAATAAATGAAAATATCTTGAAAATAGGTGAATTTATCCAAATCTACTATAAGATAAATTTTATTTAGGAGTTTTTAAAATCTATTTTGAGATAATTTTACTCATATGAAATAATTTTATGAAATGAAAATGTAATTCTATTGGTAGATTTGCTTCCTTTATGCATTATTTATTTATTATTATTATTATTATTTTAAAACAAATTTCTTACAAAGGAGTAACACAATTAAAAGAATTAAATTGGTATGAATTAAAATGATCTTATAATAAAGATATAATGAGAAATATTAGATCAATTTAACCTAAATATCCCCAAATATATATTTTTGTAGAATTGGTGACCAAAATGTAATTTTTGGAATATTATTACTATTGTTCACATTTCTTCCAAAAATTGTATGAATTATGAGTAAATCATTTTGTTCTCCTGCTTTATCGAGGCATTATTTGGTGATTAGCGGGCGAGCAGACGGACAGCGTGACCTCAGAGTCGTATTTTCTCCTGCAGCAGCACTGGACCGAGGGGATTTTTTCAGAATTGTAAATGAAGGTGATTGTGTCCATGTGCATTTTGATGAGATATCCCATGGTGCATCTGGCATGACCTTAAACTCTCTAAAGGACGAGCTTCACGCTGGCAGAGTTAACCAGGACTGGGGCACTGAGAGGGAATTCAGAAAGCTGCAAAAAAACCCCAAAAAACCTCCCAAAAAACATGCGTGTGTGAGTGTGTGTAAATCAGCTTGAATTCATAAAATAAAATTAAAATATAATAAAAAATAACTACTGTGTAGTGAATTAGGTGTCTGTTTTTAAGAGAAAGATAGATATGCAAATCGAAACACTGCTAATTTAATGTAAAAAATAGGCCAGTTATGATTGGTTAATGTTAACGGTGAGGGGCGGAGCTAATGCTCACAGCTTTAAATGCGACTCGATTCATATTAAATTAGATTCAATTAAATCACTTTATTCAGAATTATTAGAGACTAAAAATCTTATTTGTCATGTGTGTGAACGTCATGTTTGAGTGGCCTGAGAGTACACTGTGGCAAAAACAACAAAAAACATGTGCAGCATCGGTGGGAACTTAATTCTGTTTAAAAATCATCTCAGGGAAATTCCTGAAGAAATCGGCTGAGAAAACGCCAAGAATCCATTTCTGCAAATTCTAGTACAAAAAGGGCGTCGACTTTGAAGACGCTAAAATGCTAAATTATTTTGATTTATTCTGGATTTTTTATCACAGCATAATTACCATAATTCCATTTGTGTTACTCCAGAGTTTTGATGACTTTATTATTATTCTACAATGTGGATCAAAATAAATAAAGAATGAGTGTGTTAAATTTTGAGCGGTAGTGTGTATTTTGTGTTCCCTTTCAAAGGGAACTTCGACGTTGCATTTAGCATAACACTATGGGGAGCGCCTCTCACGCGCGACCGGCATCTGAAGCTTGTGTAAAATCATGCCTATAGGCCTGCCATAATCAGGGGACGTGGCAATTAAGCGTGATATAAATATGGCACCTGTGAACTGTAAATATGGCGCCTGTGAGAGGCGCTCCCATAGTCTTATGCTAAATGCAACGTCTCGTTCCCTTCTCAGGGAACAGGGTTACATGCGTAACCCAGGCGTTTTGTGTCCCTACATGCGCTCTGTACAGAGTTCTTTCTCTTCAGGAAGTTGATGATGTATGGCGGGGTTTTCAGTATTTTTCTCCTTCATGTCGCTGCGTTAATAAAACACTAGAGCAGGAAAATAGTCTGAGACGTGTGGAAAATATTTTCTTTCCTCTTTAAAGAACGTGCGATTGTGCTGAAGTCCAACAGCTCGACATTTTTAACCCACTGTTTACATCTGAAACATAATTAAAGGAGGAAACCGCACCGAGACCCAGACGCTCCCTACAGAGTCAACCCTGAAGGGAACGGCCCAGAAAATAAAGTGGATTTCCACCTCACATTTCCACTCCGCTGTTCTGTGTACAACAAAAACCGCTAAACTATACGTCTCTGAGCAATTTTACAGCTTCACTCATCAAAATATTCCCTCTTTCCACTGATGAGGTGCGCTGCATGAGGAAAGGCCGTACATAAAGTAACAAAAACTGATAAAAAATCATTTCCAGCTGAGATTTCACCAGTTTGACCAACAATAAATAAATAAATAAACAAACAAACAAACAAATAAATAAATACATTTCCAATCCCCATTTTTTTGCAATAAAACCCATGTGACATGCTGACGTTTAGTACAGTTAGAAAAACAACTGTTATAGATAATACAACATTTAATACAGTAACAATAACATTCAGTGTACAGTCAGGTCCATAAGTATTTGGACAGTGACACAGTTTTGGTAATGTTGCCTCTGTACAGCAGCACGATGGATCTGAAATGAAGCGATCGAGATGTGACTGAAGCGTCGACTTTCAGTTTTAATTCAACGGGTTTAACTAAAATACTGCATTAACCGTTTAGGAATTACAGCCTCCATTTACACAGGCTCAAAAGTAATTGGACAATTGACTGATAAGCAGTTTCATGGACAGGTGTGGCCTGTTTCCTCGTTATTTCATGACAGATTAAGGAGATAAAAGATCTGGAGTTGATTCCAAGCGTTGAATTGTGTCACTGTCCAAATACTTATGGACCCGACTGGTTGTTAGGTTTTTTTGAAAAGGTTTATATTTTTAAAAAAAAATAACGCTCTGTAATACTTTATAAAAGAAGGTGCACACACACACACACACACACACACACACACACACACACACACAGGAAATGTAAAAGCTGGTGTGGTGCAGTGACAGAGAATCACAGCTTTATTTAGCCCTTACTGCTAATGACATTAAGACACAGCGTCTGAGTGTATAAAGGGGAAAGAGGACGAGCAGCAGGCCGTTTCCTCTCACAGCGGCTTTCGCGCGTCTGCTCGTTTATTTCAGACACTTTAGTCCTCTTCACATCCCCATAAAAACCGACGATATTCAATAAGAGACGTCTCTAATGTTTAATTTCATGCTCCAAAACGTGTGAATGTCTCTGCAGCTGAACGGACGGAGAGCAGAGCTTCTCCACTCGGCCCTGTTTCATCCATTCAGAACCGTTTACTCCAAAAAAGAAGGATAGAAGCGTCTCACTTTCACTTTACCCGATGATTTTCCTTTTTCTGCTCCTTATTTCATCACTACACCAGGCATTAGATCCTGTGTGTGTTTTAGCTTGATCTTAACCAAGTGGAAGATAAACTCAGATGACCTTCTGAGAGTCTGGGGGTAAAGAGAGAGGGGGGTGGGGGTGGGGGGGTAAGAACTGTGAACTTTAGAACCAAAAGTTTCCCTTCCTCTTTAATAATAAAACCCTGTTAGAAACACCAGCAAGATGTTCTTTACCTCCACCTCATCCATTAGATAGATAGACAGATGTTGCTTGATCTGATCTGATGTTAAGGATAAATTGTGAGACTCTGATGTTCTCCAGAACATGTTCCAAAAGGAAAATCCTGTTTTTGAACCTTTCACACAAAAAATTCTATTTTGTAGAAAATCTGTTTAAAGAAATAAAGATTCTAATAAATTCTACAATAAAATACTAAACAACGACAACAATGTGTAAACAAACAACAAAAATGTGTAGGTTCAGGCAAGTGCCAGTCCGTTATGGGAGAATGGTTTATGAATATCAGAGTTCCTTTAATAATTTTTGTTTAGACAGATCTCAAGATGATGTGAGCCAAATTTCATGAGAGCGTTCGCAGCACTTTTTTGGTTTGCAACACAAATTTGGTCGGAATGTTCCTTAGACCCTGCACAATCAGTGTGCCACATTTCACAACTTTTTACCAGAAAGTTCTATAAGCTGCCATAGACACCCCAGACAGAAGAAGAAGAAGAAGGAGAGGTAGTATAACAGTAGGGTGCCTTAGTACCTTCGGTGCTTGGCCCCCTAATAATAATAATAATAATAATAATAATAATAATAATAATAATAAATTTATAGAAAAAGTAATAAAGTAATAAATATATAATTGTGAGCGATTGTCTGGATTATTTTACTCCCTTTAATTTCTATAATTAGTGAAGAGATTAAAAACATCATATAATTGTTTACTGAATATAAATCTCTCAGTATATCTTTGGAAATTAAATATGATTTAAAAAATAACAGACATGGCAGTGAGAGGTCAGAGGAGATGTTCCTCTGCTCGCTCGGCCTGAAGGTGCTGCCCGTGAAGAAGAGGATCGAGACGAAGAACGAAGGCGGAGAT
>JANDJT010000164.1:547856-559309 GCA_024331685.1 Stegophilus panzeri
TCTCTCTATTCTCTCTCTATTCTCTCTCTCTATTCTCTCTCTATTCTCTCTCTATTCTCTCTCTCTATTCTCTCTCTTCAAGTTAATAAGGCAGAAGTGGTGTTAGTGAGAAACAGTAAAGAAGTGTAAAGTCTGTGATGAAGATTTGGGTTACAGCTTCACCTCTGACTGTTACACAGCGCTGACACTGGAGACTCCTTCCTTACATATTACATAATAAACATCTCCCTAAACAAAACTTCACCATGTGAATGAGCCGTTACTATAGAAACGATAAACTATCAGAACAAGCGCATTAATGATAAATAAACTTTTGCAGCTGCGCTACTGTCAGAGCTGTTATAGAAATCTAACCAACACCTTCTGAGCAAGCTGAGAGTGAATATTGTCAATATATACATTTTTTAATACACTCATTTTTACATTTTTGGATGTTGCACATTAGACATTTCACACGATGGACTTCAACGTGAGATTCACTGCTGAGTTTGTGCCGAAAAAAAAACACGCAATAAATGTTTTTGTTTATTAACAACAAGAAAATAAAATAAAATAAAAAACCCAAAAAATTAAATAAATGTGGAATTATCAGGACTTTAAAGGTTAAACAATGTTCCATCTGAATCCTCCCACTGGTTTTGGAATGTTTATACAGTATGTGATATCCAACAGGAAGTTGTGCCGAGCAGAAACTGTCCTGTAAAGCCTTGTCCATTTAAGGAAAAGAAAAGAAAGGAGTGGATTTGTATAAATGTGTATATTCAGCATCGCTCACGTTCCTGAGAGTTTCACTTCACGGGAGAGTTAAAAGTGTAGAATAACAGATGAAGCCGATGGCGTTTGGCCTTTCCCATGCCTCCACGTCTTCATTTCTCCTCCCAGAAGGCCAGGGTTAGAGTAGTATTTGGACGCCGTCCTGCAGGAAAAACATTCAGCGCAGAAGTTTTCAGGAAACGCCAGCAGCTGAGCTCGATTAGGGAAACTGTGAACAATCCTGCGCTGTCAGGTACGATTACTCTCCAGGTCATGCTCAGGGAGAAATGTATCATATATAATATGTAAAGCTCAGCGTTGTGGTTCAGGTTCACTTCCTGACGGCACAGGAAACAGGAAGTCGCCTATAAAAAGGGTAAACCTCCCGAGACGACGTCCAGGAGGACAATACACGCTTTGATGCCTTTTACAGGAGAGCATGCGAGTCTCTCATGAACACACGCACTATTTCTTTACACGTCTGGTTTTATATCAATCACTTTTATTAACGCTTCACTCACGGTTATTTATTTAAGCTGCATGAGTTTGGGGTTTTATTGGCCCCTGGGCCGCGACCCTGAGTGAACTCACATGTAGAGACTTACTGTGGTCAGTGTTCGCCTTTAGTTTGGCTCTTGAGCTGCTTTTATTGAGGTATAAATTTAAAAAAAAAAAAGAATGAATTGACAAAAGAGCAAACTGAACAACGGAAGCCTTTGTACGGGAATATTTTAGCTGTGTTTATTTAAAACGTATTAACACGGTCCAGAAAGCGTGTCTGTCAGAAAACGTCTGGGTTTTTACAGGTCAGGTGAAGTTTAAAACGTTTCATTCATTAGCTTTTACACTAGGCTTATTGTGTGTAGAGACTTTACTTTAATGTCTTTCTGACTAATTATATGTCTGAATTTCTTTATTTTATACATAATAAACTTTTCGTATCTTTTGTGTTTTAGCTTTACTTCATGATCGAGTTTATATATTTCTTTCAAAGAAATTATCAAAACGATTTCAAGTGTACATCACTTTAATTGTTTTTAAATTCTTTTAAACTAATCATTTTTTAAAACTTTAACATGTATATTTCCGATGTTTATAACAGGAATCCCAGGGTGCTTATATCGTGAAATATACAAAATATATAAAATACAGTGTTTATAACATGTACAAATGTATCATTTATGAAAATAAATAAATAAATAAATAAATAAATAAATACATAAATAAATAAATAAATATTTAAAAAAAAAATTATAGTGTATAATAAAAAAAAATCCCTCCTTTGAACAACAAAAATGATCTTGTTAGCATTATATAAATTAATATTGGCATTTTTATGAACAATTAAAACCTCTCCTAAGATCAGGAGAAAAAAGGATAAAGTAATACAATCCAAACTGGAGGAAAATTGCAAGGGAGGTAAAAAAAAATAATAATACATACTTTCTCATTTTTTTTCTGTCCTTTCTTTCTTTCTTTCTTTCTTTTTTATAAGAGTCTGGTTCCATCAGTAGGAAGGCAGTGAGTGTGGTGTTGGAGGGAAGGGAAACCCAGCAGGCTCCTAATGGAGAATGATATATTGAACGTCTCAGTGTCGCTGTTGGCCCTCGGCCGCTGTCCTAATCGAGCACCTGGTGCTTCTGAGAGGAAGGTAATATGATATAAATTGATACGGTGGCAGCCGGATGAAGCGGTGCCAGGCTCCCTGTGGAGAAAAGGCCAGATGCTGAGGATCGCAGGAGAGCGAGAGGTGACGGGTTCGAGTTCAAAACCTGAGAGGTGGGCCAAAAAGTTGTCTGGCTGTTCATTCTGTGCTGGAGTTTCCAGATTTTATTAGGATGTACAGCTTCCTGGGTGGATGAGGAGCTGAGAAACACGGAAAGAAAAAAAAATCGAGTGAGAAAAACCCAGGCTTCCAGCTGACTGAGCCGTACCTGGCTCACATCCACTACTGAGCTTCAATAGCAAGCTTCTCCCAGACCTTTTTCACGCCAATTTCTCTGTAACGAGACGGGAATGGATATGCTAAAAATTCTAAGAACGATTAAATTCATCCAGCCAAAGTCAGACGAGTGTCCAGTTTCGATTGATTCTTGTCGTGATGACAAGCGCTCCAGTTCTGTTTTCAATCCTCCTGTTTTATAATAATTTAAAGTCAGCTGCTGCACATTTCACACTGGCATTTGGTAAACAGGCCATTATGGATAGAAGAAAACCCTTAAAAACACATAAACGAGCGAAATCCTGACATTTTCTGCTAAGCGAGGCACGATGATGGCTGTCCTGTGACTCATGCAAGATCAGCTACCATACTGTGCTTTCCATCCTACTGTTTTTAAGCAAATGTTGAATGTGCACACATAGGAACCTGAATAGAAAGTCATACACATTATAAAGGTCGAGGTTAAGGGTACGGTTAGCAAACACACCATATTTTACCACTTAATTCATTCTAAATCAATTAAAATCCAAACCCTGTGCTTGCTTATTCAGAATCACATTTTTCTGAGTCCTTAACAGGCCACTGTAATGTTTTTAAACACGTATGGCCATGAATCAGTTTACAATACATTTATTTCATAATTATGATCAAAATTACACTCATTCATACACCAACTTCTTTACATACGTCCACAGTATGATCTACTTATAGACGATCAGATTCAAAGCCAATATGCACGTTGTGCACCTTACTACTGTTTAATGTGGTGTTTTTGTGTGCATTGTAAATACAGACGGACCGACATCGACTGCCCCATGCCTTATTCCAGCGTCCTCATTTCACAGACATTCAAGTGTCGTGTCCTTTTATTAAAAATGAAGTGCAAGATCATTAGAATTAACAGAATGCGTTCGATGTGGATTGGACAGATGGCTGTAACACTGCTACCCGACACGTCCAATGGGAAATACGTCTGCTCCATTTAACTAGAGGTGGTAACGTGTCATATCTCGACCTGCAACCAGGAAAACACAAAGAAAACACCCCCAACTCTGAATTCCTACCTGGAAACAACATGGCCGCTCACAGCACCAGCAGTAAACACAGCAGCACGTCTTACCTGTAAATGAGTTATACTCTATATACACGTTAGCTTCAGATCAGTCAACATACAGACATATTCAACTCTACCTAACAGTTAGCGAGATAGCTGGTTGCTAACAAAAGATGAACTTGGAGGATTCCATAGGTGGGTCCTAAATCGTATTCTTATGCACTATTCTACTCCATTGTGTTGTATAAATAATGTGAGTAGTGTGTTCATACTGAAATCACAACAAGAGGAAGTGCACTTCAAGAACCCAGATGATGCACTTATTCACCCGAAAAAACGAAGCGTGGAATGTTGGACACTTCATGCGCTCATCGGTCACAGCGTTGCTTACGTAGTGCAAGGGGGCGGGGCTACCAGGTGCTGATGCTGACTCAGATTTGCTCAGAATCAAAAAAGTTGACATAAACAGTAAAATGAAGAAATTAATTTTCTTTGGCAAGCGTGCGCAAAATTCTTCTAAAATTCATACTAGATGGTAGAGTATATAATGCATGGAATAAGTGCCTAGTGTATAGTACGTAAAATATTTTTGTCATTCTGAGCTCTGACTTCCTGCTTCTGAGGCAAGCTGAATGCAGCAATAACACACTTCTGATGTTTAAATGTTGGTCGGTAGTCTACTACGGGCTAATTGTGTTTGCCATGTATGCTTGTTGGTGTATGAACTACCCCTGACACTATTACAACTTATTAATAGTGAATCCTGACCTCTTGTATGGGGTTTCACTTGTTTTAGATCAGGGGTGTCCGATCTGATCCGCAAACAGCCGGTGTGGGTGCAGGTTCTCATTCCAACCGAGGAGGAGCCACACCTGATTCCACCTGATTAATCAGTTGATCTTGGCTGTCAGTAGACTCAGATGTGACTTCTGATTGATTGGAATGAAAACCTGCATCAACACAACCCTTTCTGGATAGATCGGACACCCCTGTTTTAGACCGAATGTTGAATTGGTGTGCTGTAAAACCCGAACAGAAGCACTGCAAATTCAAACTATATCAAGTTCAACAGTAAAAATGCTGTTTATCCTGGTCAGAGTCACGCTGGATCCAGAACCAATCCCAGGAACACTGTGCATGACATCAGACACACACACACACACACACACACACACACACACACACACACACACACACACTCATTCATACCTCTGAGCAACTTATCTTAGATAGTCTACCTACTGGCATGTTTTAGCAGGTGGGAGGAAACCTGAGAACCCAGAGGAAACCCGTAGAGACGTAAGGAGAACTCTTCACAGACAGGATCCCGAGGTCAGGATCAAACACAAGACCGTGGAGTTGTGACGTACCACGCCGCCCATCAGCTGTAGTTTTCCACTCTATACATCCTCCTATCTGGAAGACAACTCAAACCTAACCCTATGATTTATTTTGTCTCACACTAGTGAACGTTCCTATTCTCAGTTTTCTGCTGGTTACTGGCTGCTAGCACCTCCGTCCCTAACTCATACTGATGCTAATCATCACGTCCCTTTACTTCTCATTGACATGAAGTTAAATTCCACCCATCTTTCTGCATCGCTCACCACGCTCACGTCACGTCACTAGCAATCACTAGTAAAACGTCACTAGCAGCTGTCATTAAAATGAAATGTCTTCCGGCTGGTTTAACGTGTCGCTGCTGGTGTGAACACGGCCGATCCTACAGATTCCAGTGAAATATTCGCTGCGTGAGTCATGACTGTTCAATGGCATATGCACTGCACCTGACTCATGCAACATCAAGTACCATTCGACTTGTACATTTCCTGTTAACTATAACGTTGTTCTCGTTCGTGCACGTGTCCGATTGCTGCGAATGCTGAATTTACATACGTAAGAACCTGAATAAAAAAGACCAGCAATTATGAGAAATGTCTAATAATCTGGTTTCAGCCACTCGACGTGAGCGATGTGGGCCGGAGTCAGCAGGCTGCTGGGGCTGCGTTTATGGTAATCACAGACTCCTGGATGGAGGAGAGGGCTATAAACACAGGGAAAGACCGCGAGTGGAATACGGAGGTTTTTTACAAAATGAGTCACGATGCTGGATGTTGTGGACTCGACTCTGTGTAACACGGCTGTGGTGCATCTCCGCCTATAGCGTGGTTCCGCACCATCTGGTGTTATTTCACTACTTGTATTTATCGGTCTTTTAATCTTCATTACCTTGGAAGAGAGACAGAACGCCATCGCAGGAATCAACATGTATTAAGGAGCTTGTCAGCAAAGCAGTGGGATGTAGTTGAATCTATGATTATGCAAACTAATCATGGAGATAATTGATAAGTTTACACTTTACTTCAATCCTGAAATGAGGCATAAAGACATACTCTCGTTGTGACTTGACTCGTACCAGCAGCCTGCATCACCGTTATCGCCAGTTCCCATTAAATAATTAATAATTAAGATGTGTTAAGTATTACATTCCTACAGCTCATGGATACGACTTCTCCCATAGTGCTGCCGAGTTCTGGATCGTGATTGGTCAGAAGGTGTTGATTAAACTTCCATAACAGCAGTTCTGACAGTGCTGCAGCTGTAAATCACAGCTTTATTTATAATGAATGCGCTATTTCTAATACGTTATCGTTTCTATAGTAACAACTCATTCACAGGGTCGTGTACGGCGAACGCTCCGCCTATAATAAACGGATTAAAAATCACGTGTAATCCTTACATACCAATGCCTTCTTAGATATCATGCTACAGCAAGATGAACCAAAGTAAGTCAACAAAGCAAAAGAATTCGCTTCAACTTGAGATTCGCTTAAACATACGTTAATAAACTGTAAACTCAGCAAACCAGCAGCTCTTACCCTGCTTTAACATTAACTTAAATAAAGTCCCTTGTATTTATAACCCTTTAAATGCAAAAGTTTAACGTGTTACAACTGAGTTTTAGTGCAAAAAAGTGAAAACCAGAAAATTTAAATTTGTCCTGAATAAAACCCAAATGAGCATGTGCATAGAAATTCAATAAAAGGACCATCCTCAATACCACATGGATAAAGAAACAGAGAAGATACAGCAGTAAAAGATGATGGAAACTGACTTTATGTAAAAGAATAATGCCGCTGCGATGGTGTCGGTGTTTCCGCAGTACAACACAGGACGTGTCAGTGATTTCGCCTGCGGTACAAATGTGTCTAGATATTTCACTTTGTTTTATTTCTAACTCAGATTCTCCTACATGTGCTTTAACAATCCTAGAACGACACGAGGGGAAAGTCTTCACAGGATTTCTGCTGGTACACAAGGGTTTGGAAAAGTCTAGAACCAAGATTTATTTTAAAAAAATGACAAAACAAAAAACTAAATTTCTAATGTAAAACCGAGACACTGATTTGAAGTTAAGTATCGCATCCATGCAAGATTTCCTTTATTGTTTCTAAATTGTTGTATTAATGGCGCATATTTAATTGAAATGGTATGAAACGGTCTCAGTGTTTTGGTGATCGATGAGGAAGTGAACGCAGGTCTTCTACGCGGTGGTCTCGGCTGTATAATACACTGCGTGTCGGAGTGGCAGGTCGTCGCCTGACTGCACACGCTGTTTGCTTTGGGGAATTCTATAAAAGGAAAACACAGCCGGTGAAAGGATTTTTTTGTTCTCTATTTTCTCAGTCCAAGAGAGAAAACGAGTGAGAGCGTATTCGTTTATTCGCACCCTGGGGACGTCTCCGACTTGACAGCTCACTCCTACAAACGAGGCCGAACGCCAAGTCCACTCAGCGGTTCGCTCCCTCTTTCCGTCCTCCCTTCCCTCCTTTTCCTCCAACAAATAGGGTTGCATCTAGGACACAAGAGCTCTCTGGCAGTTTGACTGGAGATCAATAACGGCAACGAGGACAATCTGTTAAAAAGTCTTGTTCAATATTGTTCTTTCTCAATCTGCCTCCGTCCTGCCAAACACTCCGACCGACGCGATGCAGCAGGATCTGCTCCGCGCTCTCAAAATCCTTCGAAAGGAAACAGGAATGCTTGTGTGTTTGTATTCGATCCTGTTTGATGAACAATGAACATGAATCGCACAGGTACACGCAGTCACACGGACGTATTACAATACGTATTGGCTCATTTCCATCAGCTTAATTAGCGTAATCAATGCTCCACTAAACACTGTGAAGTCAAGCATCACGTTTTAATAACACTGCATGATTGTTATTTTCATAATGTGTTGATGCTCTGTCTCCTGTTGTTGTTCCAGATGTTCTTCTCCAAATTCTGCTAATCCCCACCCAATTCCCATCCAATAACCAGTTTAACCCCATCACATGAAGGAGGAGGCGAGAACATACTTTCTGCAGCGCATCTTTTCAGATAGTGCTCATGCTACATCACAGACGAAAGCGCTAACCCCGCCCACGTCCACATACACAAGCTCATATTTGGTCAGTGTTACTCTGATTAAAAAGGACAGGCATGCATAAGATGTATTCCGGAAATATGAAAACACTTTTGTGAGCTTACAAGCTCAGAACATTCTCTTTTACAGATTTGTATTGGGTATGGTGTATTGTATTGGGCGTGGTGGGGCGTGGTGTACTGTATTGGGCGGGGTGTACTGTATTGGGCGTGGTGGGGCGTTGTGTACTGTATTGGGCGTGGTGTACTGTATTGGGCGGGGTGTACTGTATTGGGTGTGGTGGGGCGTGGTGTACTGTATTGGGCGTGGTGGGGCGTGGTGTACTGTATTGGGTGTGGTGTACTGTATTGGGCGTGGTGGGACGTGGTGTACTGTATTGGGTGTGGTGTACTGTATTGGGTGTGGTGTACTGTATTGGGCGTGGTGGGACGTGGTGTACTGTATTGGGCGGGGTGTACTGTATTGGGCGTGGTGGGGCGTGGTGTACTGTATTGGGCGTGGTGGGGCGTGGTATACTATATTGGGCGTGGTGTACTGTACAAGTGCTCCAGTATTGCAGGTGGTGTTATTAAAATTTCATGACAGTTTTCATGACTACAGGAAGAAGACTACTGGGAATGAATCAGCTTGGGCATGAGTCGTTTAAACCGACCAATCACAGGATCGGTCATGGTACATGTTCAGCTAGCCCAGCTACCATGTGCATGACAGTGAGCAAAACCCCCACGTTTTTCTCCATGTCTGTTTGCTCAACAATTATGTTATATTGTACGTGGAATCTATTTGAACATCATTAGTTTATGACGTGTGATGAAGCATTAACGCTATCTCTCCATAGCCAGTTATGCTCTGGGACTTGATCAGTGACAAACAGAACACGAACTAGCATTCTAGTCATATATATATATATATATTTCTCTTGATTCTACCCCTGAAAAAAATGTTTAAGTGATGAAATGAAACCATGCTGCCTGGGGCTCAAGGGTGAAAATATAAAAAGCTCAGTAGAATAGTAATACTTATAAAGTGTAGTATTTCAGTGCATTATTCAGTATCCGAGTGTGTGATTTGAGACATAGCGAGGAATCATTTTTTACCAAAAGTCTATTTCCATCTGCTCTTTTATCACATTTTCCATTTTTTTTATTCACATGCATGATACTTTACAAACCCTCCCATCATTTCAGGCATTCTTCACATTTCCGTAGCTTGCATTAAGATATTTTTATGCACAAATTCAAAATTTGCATGAAAAAAAATAAAAAATACAGGTAGATGGATTTCACTTTTGTTGCCTCCAATTAGACTTTCAAATCACTCCAGCCTGCAGGCTTTTCCCATTTCAGATTTCACCTCCTTGCATGAGATGTCAGCATAACGTGTTTGTTCTGCGGAAAATACACACGGCGGAATTTATTCACACTGACCGAGATCCTGCGGTGTGTTTTAAATGTAAAAGTGTGAACCTTTATTCCCTTGCTGACGAAAATAAAGCTGTTCGTCATTATTCATTGTTATGGTTATGACTGTTAGGACTTTATTTAACTCGGCCGTGTGTGTTTAGCGATAGTGCATGGATGATGATATATAAACAGAACTACTGAGTTCTGGGTCGTGATTGGTCAGAAGGTGTTGATTAAATCTCTGCAACAGCAGCTCGTTCTAATACTTTGTCGTTTCTATAGTAACGGCTCATTCACACGAACTTGTACGGAGGGTCGCTTCGATAAATGGATTATAAACTGCATGTGATCGCAAATAAATCACTCTGGGCCGTGCGGTTGTCGATTATTTTCCTATAACAGCACGTCCTTGCTTAATGAACAACATTGCACTTTAAATGACGGCGGTTTCCGTAACAAGATGATTTAATATCGTAATATATCGAAAACTGTGATATTGTTTTTTTTTTTCCAATTCAGTGGGAAGCATTAACAGTTAACATATGAGCTCATTTTCATTGTTTATTAATAAACAAATAAATAAATGCAAAAAATACTAGCCAAACTATATGTATTCGGTACATACCATGTAGTTCTTCTTTGAATATATAGAATTTTCTCACAAAAATACTTTACCAGTATGTTATATTTTCATATGGAGTACTTTAGCAGTGTGTTAATGTTTATATCGGGATGTTCAGACAGACATCGTGGCTTCATCGGATCAGCAGCGAGGGCGGAGAAAAGCACAACATTTAATGAAACTTTAATGAAACTGATGTTTTTAAGTCTCTTCCTGTACGCTTCATCCAGAGATAATGTAATTCTAATCAAATTACTCCACATCATGATTCCTTCTGAGAAAAAGCAATTAATCTGTATATAATTCATTTAATGTGCTCTGGCCTTTCAGCGTCACCTTTCTGCTCCGGAGTCTGAACAAACACGACTGGATTTCACACAGGAACCCAGAAAAGTCATCAATCAGCGGGGGTTATTGTAATCCGATCGCCGTGACACGATAAAAACGAAGCGTGATGAGATGTTCGGGCGTCAGGTTTTCCTGCTCGTCCTCCCGAGTCCACATGATACACGCACAAAACATTAATTAAATGATCTAGTCACGCTAAATCAGCCGACTGAACGTGGATTCGGTTCTCCGGTCTTTCTGCTCAATTGTGTGTGAAATTCTCTGACATTTAGAACATCATGTTTAATGTTCCAGCTCTATGATGTCATCAGACCTGTTTGAGGAATACTCCAGAGAATATCTGGTCAAGCTCTTCCCTCTACATGTTTAGTCATCTGAATATATTTATCGTGCTAGGTATAATAGAAAGGATAAAGTAGATCAGATCTCTGATGGAAATTAGTACAAAAGTGAACGAGTACGGAAAAGAGAAGCGCGATGTCCGCACACTGAATTTAACCCTGACTCCAAGCAGCTATTTCTTCAAAGCGCGACGTTTTGACCTGACGGAGCTGTAAACAATCACGCTCCTGTTCTTCCATGTTGTTGTTTTTGTCGTCCTGTACCTGAGCCCAGGTAGGGTGCGCTGGATGTGCACACCTTTCCTTGTATTTTAGATTCTTCATAAATCAAGGTATAAAATGACACTGAAATGTTTCGTCTACTACCATACGTCTGAATTTCTGAGAATGTAAAACAGTAACGTTCAGACCCAATATTACTATTTTAAATCGATTTATAATGTGTACTCAGAAGTCTATGAAAAAGTAAATTTTTTCAACAGGGATTATCTGGAGGAGGGAATATGTTGTGGATAAAGCGATGAATGAAGGTAAAGTTTGTCTGTAAGCGTAGCAGATGAG
>JANDJT010000164.1:608907-619990 GCA_024331685.1 Stegophilus panzeri
CACTTCCTGCAGTGGCTGTCGAGAGCCAAACTTCCCCCTCCCATCCTCACCTCCTTCTACAGAGGGATCATAGAGAGGGTCCTGACCAGCTGTCTCACAACTGCACAGCCTCCGACCGCAAGACCCTACAGCGAATTGTGAGGATATCTGAAAAGATCATCGGAGTCTTTCGACCCACCATCGACACCTCCTTCAACAACCACTAAATCCGCAAAGGCACCAGTACTGCAGACGACCCCCTCACCCCTCTCATGGATCCCATATGGCAGAAGGTACAGGAGCATCTGTGCCACCACCAGCAGTCTCCACAACAGTTTCCTCCATGAAGCAGTCAGACTACTCAATTACCTGCTGCCTCCCAACGCTCACCTGGGCTAGCTGAACACCTAACCCAGTTTACAGCCCATGTTCTCTGTATTTATTGTCCTGTGTATTTATGATCTTGAATTTTACGTACTTGAACTGCGTACTGTTCCGAGTTACACCATGGTCCTGGAGAAACAACATTTCAACATTCCAATGTATATGAGCTATATAGAGGAATGACAATTAAAACCCACTTGACTTGACATATTGTTCTCGATTGTAGCATTATGATTCGTTACTAAATATATTGAAGTATATAAAATACTAAACTGTACAAAATACTATATGCTATTAAATACTAAACTGTGTGAAATACTGACCTCTATGCAATACTGAATTGCACAAAATATTAAAATGTAAAAAAAAAAGTGAAACAGAATACTACATTTACATTTTACATTTTATGGCGTTTGGCAGACGCCGTTATCCAGAGCGACTTACATTTATCTCATTTATACACCTGAGCGGTCGAGGGTTAAGGGCCTTGTCCAAGGGCCCAACAGTGGCAGCTTGGCAGTGCTGGGGCTTGAACTCCTGACCTTCTGATCCTGACCACTCCCCCACATACTAAACAAATGAATTACAAGTGAATAAACTATCCATTCAAAACCAAAGTGTGAACTACGGAACGTTTTTGAATATTGAAATGTATGAAACAATACAATATACAAAAATACTGACGTGTACAAAACACTGAACTCTTTGTAAAACCCAAGTGTACGAAATACTAAACTGTACAAAAACACTGAACCGTATGAAATACTTTCAGGCCTGCATTAAGTTCTTTCCATTTAGCTGTTTTTGCTGTTTATATTTTCCTTGATATTAACATCATGATTCGGTACAACCCCTCACAACTTTAAGCACCGGTTGGTTTGTACAAATTCTAAGTTATTTATAAACGCCGAGGCCATGCTGTCTGTCTCACAGCTGTAGTATTAATGGATTTTTGCTCATTTCCATGCTCTCTGAGTTTATGGTAAATAGACTCCAGGGAAAACAGGAAGTGTGGATTTCAAACCCCCAGCACGCCAGACTTCATTTTCCGTCGGCCGATTCTGACAGAGCGATAATGAAGCGTTGCGGTGATTGGAAATATTTCACCCTACAGTAGCGTTTAAATGCAAACAGCTTTAATTGGCTGCGATAGGGGCCGTAATTGGATTCTGATTGGCTCTTAATGAAAGTGCGCAGCACGTGCGACGGACACGAGGAGTCATTTATTTTCAGGGACACTCATGCAAGCAATACTGAACGACTTTTTAAACTAGCATGCACTTGAGAAAGAGTAAAAAAAAAAAAAAAAAACATAAATGAGATGACATTAAATCCGGCTTGTCGTCTTTCCTCACTGTAACACTGCGTGAGTTTACTCAGAGGCTCGGTTTATCCCAGACCTCACTGATTACTGTCATTAAAAAAAGCTTTGCACTTAATTCCTGATTAGCCGCGTGTAGCTGCTAGAGATTTTGTTTGCATGTAAACATCAGAATTGTGACACATCTGAAGGATTAATTAAGGCACGCGGACATCTCGTTAATGAATCAGGCGCAGGAATAAATTGGACGTGGCTGCAGATTAAGCTGAAAAGCCTGTTTTCATCCGGCTGCAGCTCTGAGGGATAAAGTGGCAAGATCTGATTGTTAGTGATGATGATGATGATGATGATGATGATGAATAATTTTCTAGCCATACAGAACGTTTACGTTCTTTGCTTGCCACCTGAATCATTCCTAATATTTAAAACGAATTGTAAATGTGATAAAAAAAAAAAAAAAGCAGCTGAACTCACTGACCTGAGACTATTCCAGTGGGCGTGGCTTAATGTTCTACTGAGCACGTTTCTGTCCGGGACTCATGGTGCGTTCAGGTCCTCCTGAGAGGTTCGTATTCACTCTCCAGATTAGTTTACACTTGCTAGATTAGCGTTCTCTCACTAGGTTAGCTTTTACAAAGTTAGCTTTCAGCCACCAGGATAACTTTCAGTTGCTACATTAGGATACGTTTGCTAGATTAGCCGTCACACACTATGTATGCTTATGATCACTGGGTTACCTTTTAATCTCTATGTTAGCTTTGTCTTGCTAGGCTAGTTTTTACTCAGTAGGCTAGTTCAGCATTCAGTTACTTGGTTAGCCTTAAATTGGTAGGCTGATTTTGCTAACTAGCTTAGCTTTGATTCCTTAGATTAGCTTTTGCTCACTAATAGGAGATAAACTAAGTACTAAGGTCAAAAAATGTGTCGAATATTTCTTATTGTATAAATTATTATTATAAATGTATTTGTTACAAATATGAATTAACTTTTTTTTTAAATAACAGAATATTAAAATATTTTCATTTGCAGTGTATTTACCCAAAACAAACCACAAGGCCTCTGCTCATCCTAAAATGGCCACACCTTTATACCACATGGACGTGAGCCTGTATTCTTCTGCACCATAAATGGTTAAATGATAATGACGTAGATGAATAAAGAATCTCAAGATCTAATTTAAGCTCATACTGAGTTTTGTCCGAAAGCCTGGAGTGCAGCTGGGAACAATTAGGAGCTCAAGGAGGACGGGAAGATTATATTTGCATTTGTATAGCGAGCGTCGGCTGCAAATGTCAGTGCAGAGGCCTGCTCTGAAATTCAGCACATCATTCTGGAGAAGAGATGCAAACAAACCTGCATTAAACGCTCCTATTGGCAATACGATCCACAAATTTGTTTGCTAAGTGTGTGGGATCAAAGGGGCATGGCAGAACAGGGTTCTAATCTGGGTTTCGCTGAACAGAGCGCTTTGTAATATGCATAGTGATGACTTCGGCTTCGGCATGAATGAAATGCCATCACAGCGTTCCTGGAAAACAAAATAGAAAAATATAGAACCTATTCTTCTTCCTGAGAGCAGGAGAAGAAAATACAGAAATAAAGGAGAGAAGAAAGGACAGATAATGAGTCACGGATGCGGTTCATCACTGATTATACAGCGAGTGGAATTTCATCACTGTCTGTCTGACTCACACAGTGAAAAATTACTACGGAGCCGAGATACGCTGGATATTACACCTGTTTACTGAGCTCTATACTTTACACAAGAGAGACTGGAACACACACACACACACACACCATCATGGAGAGACTGGAACACACACACACACCATCATGGAGAGACTGGAACACACACACACACACACTAATCGTGAGACTGGAACACACACACACACACACACACACACACACTAATTGTGAGACTGGAACACACACACACACACACACTAATTGTGAGACTGGAACACACACACATGCAGAAATATAACATTTGCATAAAACTCTCAGCGCTGAAATCTGCAGTACATTCAGGTGTGATGGATTTCAGAGTCAGGAAATCCCATAATGCCTTGCAGCTCTCGCGCTGTATTTCTGCATCTGTTTACATCATAAGAACAGCGAGTGTGTCACAGCGCTCCGAATGCATTAACGTTAAACACGAAACCCTCCAGCTGATCTGCAGCACTTTTCACTTCCCCTTTTCTTTACTCCTCAAATCCATCCATCACTCCGTTCTGAGAGGAGAGCGAGAAACGAAGCGACAGAGTGAAGCAGTTTTTAACCAGTCAGATACCTGGATTTTCACACTTACATGTCTCTTGTGTCACTTTTAAGTTTGTGGGCGTGGCCTTTTTCTGATCAGAAACCGTAGTAGCTAAAATGTACAGTCCACAGCCCTCTAAAGGATTTATACACACCACTGTCGAGCATTAATATAAACCTGCACTACTGTCAGAGCCGCTGTTATAGAAAACTAATCAACATCTTCTGACCAATCACAGTCCAGAACTCAGCATCAGTGTCATAAGAAACAACAGATAAACGCATCATATTAAGACAAATCTATTTTGGAAAGAAAATCAAAAACACCTTTTGGGTGTACCTTGGGGAGTACTTACTTTTTTCAGTATTGGCAATATGTCCTTTATTTCTGTGTTTAATATCAATATCTAAATACATCATTTTGTTAATTATACTTCGTTAATTCAAAGTAAGAAGTGATACAATGATCAGTTTAAATGTTCATAATTGTTAAATATTAAAGTAAAAAATTCTAAATTAAAGATGTTAATATTTATTTTTTATATGTCGTGTTATAATTAGAGGAGAAAGTTTAGCGTTTGCACTTTATTAGAGCTTTGTACGGTTTACTGAGGAGATTACACAGACGTAGAAGGCACAGCTATGATGACTTATGAACACAGGCTTGATAGAATGTGTCACGCTAGCGCTGTTTATTGATAGTCGATTAGCGTTGTGTAATTGATGTCAGAGGGCCGTTTCTTTTTAATCTATGGATCCAGTTTTAATTGCCGACACTAGATGTCCCCGAGCTCGTGCATCAACATGTCTGTAAATAAATAAATAAATAAATGAACACAAGCAGAACAGCAGAACAATACGCTCCACTCCCACAATTACATCAAACACACAAGCTAATCTAATTTACTTTTAATATTTTCTCAAGACTTGGAGCAGGAGAAGTGATGCACGAGGGCATAGAGTCACTCGCTTTCCCTCAACACACTGACCTCAACAACACTGACCTCAACACCACACTGACCTCAACACACTGACCTCAACACACTGACCTCAACACCACACTGACCTCAACACACTGACCTCAACACACTGACCTCAACAACACACTGACCTCAACACCACACTGACCTCAACACACTGACCTCAACAACACACTGACCTCAACACACTGACCTCAACAACACACTGACCTCAACACCACACTGACCTCAACAACACACTGACCTCAACACACTGACCTCAACACACTGACCTCAACACACTGACCTCAACAACACTTCTCTTTTGCATGTTTCTCTATCAGAAGTAAAGTTGACGGAGAATTCATCATTGCCTTCTTACTGAGAAGAGAACAGGAACTAAGTTTCACAAACACTCCACGTGAAATGTAAATATATAAATTAAACTATAAAATGTAAGTTGTATGGGATTATGATTTTGAATATATGATATGAAGTATCTGAATGTTTTGTATTTTTCCCTCCATTTCTGAGCTCCAAACAGGAAATAAACACAGGAAACAGGAAGTCAAGTTGCGAGAGTTACGGTCAGTGACGCAGTTAAATGAGTTCCGAGTGCGCGAGTGCTAATTCCCTCATTCCCTAACTCACTAGTGAAAGAGTCGGAGGAATAAAAGAGGGAATGGCGTGGTACTGACTCGGAGTTCTGCAATATGTAAAGAAAAGTAGACTGTCCCAAATTTGCAGCAATGTGTTCTGGGTAATTTGCGGTCAGTGATGTCGACTCAATCTGTCATGTAATGTCCGAGCCTTAAGACGGATGAATCCGAGGGGAAGTGGACGAGGGGACGAGGGCGTGTTAGGAGCAGGATTGGAACACAGGGATCACTTTCTCGCCGCAGGCTGAAGGATCAGTGACAGGAAAATAAAAGAGGAGAGAAAAAGAGGAGGTGTGTATTACCGGTTTAAACTTCAGTCTCTCCCCGAGAGATTCCCTTAAACTTCCCGTCTCCGTGGCGACTGATCAGATCACGACGTGTCTTTTAGAGGAAACAGACGCTTTATTCATAAAAACCTGCTGCTGGTGAAGAAGAAAACTGTAAGAGCAGCTAAATAAATACGCAAAGCTCTGTGATTTACTGGACATGCAGAGGCCTCTTGAGTTTCCTCCCTCGCTCGCTCATCTCACATCTTCCTCTCCTTCTTTAAAAATTTTCCACTGTCGACCGAGCCTGGATCAACGTCCTCGGGCATTTTCCTCCCAAACGTCGATTCAGCACAACGCAGGAACTTTTCTTCGAGCGGATAAAATGCCGTGAGCTTTTTTTTTTCTCCAACTCGAATCGAGAGGCATCAGCCCTTTTCAGCCCTCGTCATGGCTTTCCGCTCGCAGATCTGCAATCTTGCTTTAAATAGTTATTAAACACACACACACACACACACACACGCACACAGAGTCTCGAAGGCAAACCATCAGTGAAAAGTGAGACGCTGATCGCTCCTCAATGAATAAAAAGTCAGAGGAGATATTTTGTGCTTTTTAGTGAAAGCTAAGCTAGCGGAACGTCACTCACAAACCTCGCACTTTCACATTCAGGTTTTTTTCTACATCGTAATCTTTCACCCTGAAGCAATCAATCAGCTGAGACATATTTGATCTCTGACTGTACAAGTCTAATGCAGCTAACTATAAATAAAAGTGAGGACACGGTGCAACTTCCCGTCATCTATAAACACTCGAACAGTACAGCGGCGGCCATCTTGGAAAACCAGAATATCATTTGTTCTTTAGTTTTGCATTGCTCCGCCCCTCAAGACCCTACTACAACATTCCCTCTGTGGGAACCCTTAAGGTTTCTATGTAAACGCATACTACAGTGTTTCCCTATTAGAAAGAGTTCCAAGGAGAACCCTTTTTGGGATGCAAAAGAACCTTTAATTATCCACCGAACCCTTACAAAACCCATGAACAAGCCATTTTCTAAGAGTCTACACTCAAGTCAAAGCCTGGAAATCTGAAAGGGTTCTTGAACAAACTGAAAAGCTGAGCTACGAACCCTAACTATACAACGAACCCTTTAAAACTTCAAGAACCAGTTTTTTTTCTGTCATAACAATGTTATGTCAGTAAACGAGCCTTATGGGTTCTTCAGCTGTCCCTCAGGGCGCGCACTTAACAGAGTCGTTCTAAGGAGATCCCATTTGGGAACTATGAACCAGAGTAAGCTTTTTGAGCCCTTAAAGAACCATTTCTGTACCAGGGACCAAGAAGCTAAAGGTTCTAGATATTAAGAAGAGAAGAATAAATAATATTTTGGCGTTTGTACACTTACCCGTTACTACACACACACTCACAGGGTTTTACGTGGGTTCTTCAAGGGTGCATTGGATAATTTGAGAGAATGTCTGTTGATGAATCCAGCATTTAAAAATGATATCAGTGTTGATACTCGGTACAATAACACCACAATACTATTCACTACACACTATTCAAATTAAGCCCCGCCCACTGAATCCCAATTTAACATTTCAGAAAGGAGTTTTTGTGAGTTTTTGTTCCTTTAAAACACGGTTGCTCCTGTGTTACCGTTCCTCTGTGTGTTTGCGCTGCCACGTCTGCTCTCTGTTATTACTTTGCATTTTTATAGAACCAGGCAGAAATTCACAATGTGTGTTGCGGCTTAAAAAAAAAAAAAAACCCCAATGACATCAGACTTTCCTGACTTCGCCGTTCCACTTGGAGCACGGAGAGATTATTTTCTTAAAGGAACCTCTCGGAGTAAACGTACGCTCGTGTGTGTTTATCCAAGTTTCTCTCATCCGCTCTACCTCGAAGCCGTGTTGTCCTTTTCGTAAATCTTCGCTTTGAGTCTTTCACCGTTAATAATAAACCCATTACACTGCTAATTACTGCCATGTGCAGCTGTTTTCAAGTCTGGCATCAATCTGGTGGATTAGGACGTCTTCGTTTACAGCACGCCCTCCTCATTTGCTTTTATGGAGTAATTGCCTCTTAGAGCTCAGCGCAGAACCAATTAAGCGGCTTTAAAGGATGAATACAGGGTCGAGGCGTGCGAATGAAACGAGGCCTGGCTGATGAGCGGCTCCTTTAAGAGGCCTGGTGCAGTAACCGAAATAGATTTACAAGTTTTAATAAAAAAAACGAAACAAAAAAAAAACCAGTTTGCGGTTACAGTAATTGAAGGCGGCCCGAGTTTCCTCTTTCATCGCCTCTGCACAGAAATCTCTGAACTTTACACTCTAGAACAGCGACTAAATCTGTCTCCCATTTTAAAGGCTCGAAATTCTGAACTTGTTACTGCAAATAAGCACAAAATCCACAGAACACTAGGTAACTTTCTTTATATATATATATATATATATATATATAAAATCACGTTAAATTGTTATACATAAAAGACGGAAAGTTAGCGCATGGGTTATTTATATTTTACACATTTAAAAATGTTTTTATGAACAATGTTTTTTTGTAACTTTGTAGAGGATGTTGATGATGACGAAGCTATCCAGCTAGCTAGCTTACATTAGTGATGAAGAGATAGTGGTTGTCATGGCAACATAGCGTTATCTTGTGTCTTGGCTGCTTAGAGAGAAAGTGAGGATTTAAATAAGAACTTTGATACTAAAATGTGAGCAGGTTTACTCGCAGTTAGCTATCCAGTTAGATAAAATAGTTTATAAATTTGCATATTCATGCATATTCATCGATGGTGACGTTTTCAATGAGGATAAAGATGTAGAGATTAGTATGGACCATTTTTAGTTGTAAATAATTCATTTTGCTACATGATGTCGTGTTGGATGAAGCTGCATTATTTTTTAATAAAGAATTTAAAAAAAAAAGGAAAATAACAACACCAACAACAACAACAACAGCAAACCACTGGACATATTTTTTCCTGTTCCTGAACTCATAAACCACTTTTTCAGGAGCAAAGAGAGGAACCATTAGAGCGCTTGCTAATGTAATGTCTGATTTCCGAGACTTTCAGTAATACCCAGTGTGATCGTTGTGTTTTCAAGATCAATACAAAAATGTTCACACAAATCTCCGGGTCAGCGCCAATACATCTGTTTTTTCACTTCAGCTCAGATTAAAGTGCACTGTTTACCAGCGCCAACGCTCCCGACTGCGACTCTGAGCCTCGTCCAGGTTCGAGGGAGGAGGAGAGACAGAAAATAATCCCTCATGATCGACGCCCAAAATCCTCACAGCGATTCTGCGCTGCTCTGTTAACTTTTACAAGCAAACGGGTCTGGAAATGATTTTATTTATTTATTTATTTATTTATTCTTTCAAATTTTTCTCAGGAAGTCGTCCAGATGTGTCTGGTTAGAGCCAAACACCTGTAACGAGGAACCAAACAGGGGAAAGGAAAATCTGTTTCCCTTCAGCACACACAACTCATGCATCACTAAACACTACCATTACTCACTTAGCTCATTTAAATCCACTGATAGAGAGAGACAGAGAGAGAGAGACAGAGAGAGAGAGAGAGATAGGAAATTGTGTAAAAGAAGAACAGAAACAGAGCGCCGTGTCCTCGTCCTTGTGTGAAGACAGGAGCATGAAGACCCTGCGACAGCTCGCTTTTATGCAACCGGTGTGAAATAGGGTTTAAAAAAGGGAGGAGGTGGGAGGAATGCAAACAAAAAGAAGGCTGGCGGTGAGAAAATGTGCATCCCGCAGATTAACTGGCAGCACCAACACCTTCCACCTACATAAACACCTATAGAGGAGGAACTCGAACACTTCAGCACACACTCGCTCAAAAATATCTGCAATATTTCTCTTTTTCCTTCCATCAGTAACCGATCGCATGCTGAGTCTGATGATCGGAATAGCATCAGAAATAACACACATGCGCTAATAACACTTGCTCTGGATTAGGAGTTAAACTGGATCGCTAGACACTTTAGCAAACTTTCAGACAAACTCCGGACAACTTTCATCATTTTCATGATGTTTTGGCTAAACTGAGAAAATCCTTTCCTCCCAGAATGGTGCAGAAAATCCATTAAAGTCGGTCTAAAGTAAAAATACATCCAGGTGGATAATCCATTTAGCTACTTTTACACACTTTTAAGCTGAAAGGTGACAATCTGATGTATTTGTTTTAGTTATTTTATGTGGCAGTAGTAGCACTGCCTGCTTAAATGTGCTTAAATGTGCTTTATAAATAAATCTTACTTACTCACGATATTGCTAACAAGAAAATTGTAGCAGGTGGAGAAAAAAACAGAATATTACCACAAAAGTTCCTTTTTCTTCAGCTGTGCAACAAGCATCGGTAAGAAAACAGCGACAAAACCATTCACTATGGTCTTAGAAGACAGTAGACGCAGTTCATAGTCCCGCCCACTTGTTTGCTATTGGCTCACAAGACTGAGACTATAGAAAGTTGGCACAATGGCTACCAGAAGCAAATCTTTAACGTCCCTCGTCCTTTCCCTTTCGGTGAATTGTTTTATTTTTCCCCACTAGATGACTTTTATTTTATTTGACTTTTAAATGCTACAGCTAAACTGTAGCTCTAAGCACCTTGGAATTTGAATAATCTAGTAAAGAAAGAAATAGAAGAATCACACGGCTTCATTTCCGCAAATTTCCAGTTCAAAATTTATGTGAGGAAAATTCCTCGTGTTCAGAGACGGGTTACGCAGCTGTTTAAGTGCTCTTTATCCAGACGAGGAAAATAGATATTTCTTGAGTAGATTTCTGAGACAACAGTATTTCAGTAGCATCTTTAAACACATGCACTTTCCTTTAAGACTGAAAAATAATCAGGGGATAGAAAATACAGACCGAATAAACTGTCAATCGTAATATGATGGAGCATAAAAGCACAGCTACATCATCACAACCTGTCACAACAGTCCGGGACACTTTTAATCAGTTGGTCACTTCCTGTTTACTTCCTGGTTTGCTCACTATATAAATGAAGTCTTGCCATTCTCTGGAGATGTGTTTTCCCCGTGTTTGACCACTGCCTGCTTTGGATTTTGTTTCAGTAAACACGGATCCTCACTCTTCATTACGACGCCACAGTGAGTCGGAGAGTCTTATTCAGAAGTCTTATTCAGAAGTCTTAATCAGAAGTCTAATTCAGAAGTCTTAATCAGAAGTCTTATTCAGAAGTCTTATTCAGAAGTCTTA
>JANDJT010000164.1:662053-677062 GCA_024331685.1 Stegophilus panzeri
TAGCTTGTTATCAAATCTTTCTAGCTACCTAAATTATTATTATTATTATTATTATTATTATTATTATTATTATTATTTTAAACCTGCTAGCATGTTTAATATCAGGAAATCAGGAACGTCTTTTATTATGGAATTAAAACTAATATTTTATGCTAAGCAGTATGGTGTGGCTAAGAAGAGAAATTAAAAGCTAGCATTAATAAGTAATGTATGTGAAAAATTCAGCTTTATAACGGTTACTTCTGTAAGTTCATGACATCCTAACGCTTCAAAACAACATTAGCCAAAATAGTTGCGAAGCTAGTTATCTAAATAGTTATCTAAGCTAGCTAATATGCTAACATTACCTCACTGCCAAACGTCGCTAGTAGTTTAATGATAGCTTGTGCAGCTAGATCATTTTGGTAGATTGTTAATAATGAAATAATAATATTAGGGAATCATTTTATTGTCGAAATAAAACCAGGAGCCGAGCTAGGAAAAGTCCCGTCATGTCATTTTGCGATGAAAAGCAGTAGGCAGATACGTTGTGATGAAATGCAATGTTTTATGCTAGATTTTATGCTAAAATGTGATGTCACATGACCACACACTTGTTCCAATGTGTTTATTTGTTTGCTTTTGAACGGATTTGAATTAGATTAAGACCTGAATGTGTTTCTGTAATGTTTTACTGACAGATCAAACTGCTCTCTGTCGTTACGGTCGGAAAAAAACATGCGCGCGTGTGTGTGTGTGTGTGTGTGTGTGTGTGCTGCAGGATACACCAACATCTGGAACTGATTCCTGTGCACTGACATTAACAATCACACACACACACACACACACACACACACACAGTAGGGACCTCCCAGTTTCTGTTTGTGTCATTTCTTTAAAACCTTCTTGTTTTTTGTTTTTTTTATTTCTCATATCTCTCTCTCTCTCTCTCTCTCTCTCTCTCTTTTGTTGCATTACTGATGAACGATTTTCAATGTCACATAAACACACACACACATAAACACACACACACACACACACACACACACACACACACACACACACACATATGGCTGTCTAGACAGGAAATATTTAATGCAAACACAAAGAATGTCAAATATTTGGTTTAAAAAACCATCACAGATGCAAACTGTAACACAGTTAAAAATAAGAAGAAGAGGAAGGAGGAGGAGGAAGTGTAAACACTGCGAGCGATATGAAGTTTATTCTGAATTTTATTGTGAAGCGTCTCAGTTCTTTATTCTCTTATTAATGATTAAACGGCGTGACGCTGTCGGGATGTGATATCAGCTCGTCTTTATTTCTACCTGTGAGTTTCACATTAAAGTGCTGCATCAGCAAGAACCCAGTTCTGATGAGTTCCACATGAAGAGCAGCTCCTGTAAATTCTGTAATATTCTCAGAATTAAATTCTGATACCAATCAGATACGACGCGTTTCACTGAGAGGACAGCAGAGGATGAAAATAAACTAAAGTTAAAGTCCTTCTGAGAAATTTATAAACTTGGACATGATGTCGAGATCTTCATGAATGTGAAATTCATGCAGGATAAAGAGCACACCCTTAAGGGTTCTTTGACTTGTCCAGCTGAGGGAAACCTTAAAGGTTCCACAAAAAGAACCCTTTCAGAGAATGTTCCAAGCAGAACCCCTGTAAAACAGCATCCCAAGCATGTAGCCACAGTCGTAGAAATTGTGGTCAGTGAACAAAAATACTACTTTAGGTTTTAATGAACCACTCTGAGGTACAGAACCCTTCAAACATTTTAGAGCAGTAAGCCATTTCCTCTTTCAGAGGGTTCTTCTAGAAGAAATGGTTCACCTTTACAGAGCCCGTTTAACTGATATGTAGAACCTTAGTTCTTTGCTTCCTAAATTGGTTCTTGAACTGTCTCTTGTAGGGAAACACTTTATTTTAGGGTTCTAGAACCACTTCTAGTTGGGAGACACACTATAGTAGGATTGTAGATCCATTTCTGGAAGGGAAACACACTATTGTAGGGTTCTAGAACCATTTCTGCTAGGGAACCACACTATTTTAAGGTTCTAGAACATTACTGTAGGGAAACACTCTATTGTAAGGTTCCATAACACACCTGTGTACGGAAACACATTATTTTAAGGTTTTCAGAACATTTCTGGAAGGGAAACATATTATTTTAGGGTTCTAGAACAACTTCTGGAAAAGAAAAGTCTGGGTTATGCATGTAACCCTGTTCCCTGAGAAGGGAACGAGACATTGCATGAGCTTCATGCTCTGGGAAGCGCTCTTACGTGTGATTGGTATCTGAAGTTTGTGTAACATCATGCCTATTTATAGGCCTGCTGTGATCAGGTGACGTGGCAATTAAGCATGTCAGGTGATATTAAAACGGCACCTGTGAACCGCACCATCAGCCTCTATTATCTAAAACAAAGATAACTCACAGGTATGCCCCAGTATGACAAAGCTCGTGTTCCCTTCTCAAGGAACAGGGTTACATGCATAATCCAGATGTTCCCCTTAAAAAGATACCTCAACGTTGTGTGAGCTTCCCGCTGTGGGAACGAGAATACCTACTCCGTCATACTGAGGGCATGGCCTGTTCAAAAGATCCGAGCCCGATGGTCACTGCAAGAAACTCGAGCCTGGGGTGGAATGTATATCCAGGCTGTATAGGAGGCGACCCCCTAGTGGAATGAGCCCTAATGCCAAGAGGTGTAAGGAGACCACGTGCCTCATAAGCAATAGAGAGTGTTTCCACTATCCAATTAGAGATGCACTGCTTAGACACAGCATCACCTCTACTGTCACTGCTAAAGCAGACCAGCAGCTGCTCCGACTTATGCCACTGGCTGGAGTGGTGGATGTAAGTACAGAGAGTCCTTACTGGACACAGCAGGTGCATTCTCTCTTGTTCCGGTGTGAGGAACAGAGGAGAGCAGAAAGTCTGAAACACTACCGGCTGGGCAGCAGACATAGGCAATTTAGGAATATAATCCGGCCTAGGATATAGGAAGGCCTTGGCTAATCCAGGGGCAAAGTCAAGGCAGGAAGGTTCAACACCATGCATAAACCTCAAAGTTAGAGGATGTTGCCCCACAGAGGCTCCATCAGTAGGGGCATGGCTGGCCGAAATGGTAGCCACGTAGATCCTTCTTGTAGAAGGAGCCAACCCCGCTGAGAAACGTCCTTGTAAGAAGTCCAAGACCATAGCTATTACACAGTTTACTGGATCTAGCTGACGTTCCTCACACCATGAGACAAAAAGTCACCACTTGAGCACATCCTTTGGAAAGCATTTTTCTTTCTAAGAGCATTTTAAATGTAGTTAGTGAATATGACATATAAAGAACCAGGGGCCAAGGTTGCAGAACCCCAGAACAAGAAGAATATGACACAAACAGCACTCAGTATTCCATAGTTATAGTTTAGATCATTAATATGTGAACCTTTTAGAACGTGAAGGTCAAACTGAGTTCCTGGAGAGGTCACAGTTCTCCTAAAATTTGCATTCTCTCAATTCTGACACGAGTGTTCTGGATAATTAGCCTCCAAGTGGAACCAGGTGTGTTAAATGAGGTAGATGCTTAACTTTAGTGGTTCTCAGGACGGAACCTGACACCTCTTCTTTCACATCATGACCTCGAGGAAACAAGATAAGTGGAGTCAGGTGTGCAAGTCAGCACAGGTGTGGGTTTGAACTACTGTATGAAACCACACACTGATCTTCACTGCAGAACCCTGCTCACTTTTAACATGACCTGAGAACCTGATTAAACACTGAAGTGTGGAAACCGGTGCTCTCTGTGTTCAGATTTAATTTACACCTGAAGGAAGTTCATCTCTGATGAGTGAGTGTGTGTTCTTCAGAGATCAGCATGTGAGGCTAATCCTCACACAAGTTACAAAGAACCTGAGGGTGCCACTGAGGAACTGCAGGAATATATTACACTTAATTAAACCTACTTAGTGTTCACCAGCCTGCTATAAGAACTCGGAGAACTCATAAGTGTTTGATCAAAAGTGAAACATGGGACAGGAACGCTCCTCTGCTCTGGAGATCCCAGAATGTTCCGCAAAAAGATAAGACAGGAGTTATATGTTTGTTCCTTAAGAAAGGTACACACTAAGAACATTTCCAGCTGAGGGAATGTATTCTAAAAATGTTTTAGCGATTTGAAACGTTTGGTTTTAGCTGGAGTATCGACAGTTATCAATGATTTTTAACAAATTCCATTTCTTATTAAAATATTTTTTAAAAATACTGCATAGAAATTTAGTGCCCAAGGAGGAAACAGGAACCTTTTGTTAATTTAATTCTCAAATTATAATGTTTTATCTGGATGCGGTTCTTTCGTTACATTCCAATCTTCATTAATCATTCATTTATATGAAACTTTTGAGATTTTGATATAATTGACTACTTCAGATAAAATCCTAGAAAGAAAGTAACTATTAAGTGTTCTTTGGTCTCTCTGGGGGAAGCCTTATAGGTTCTATGTAGAACTGTAGAATATAGTGTTTCCCTATCAGAAATGCTCCAAGTAGAACACGTTTTATGGTCCCCTCAGAGGGACAACCAAAAAACCCTTAAGAATTAACTTCTTCTAGGACTATATTTCATGTTTTTTAACTAGTCATGGATGTAAGGGTTCTTAAAGGTTATTTTTTTCCTTAAAGGGTCTACATAGAACCCTTTATTTTCCAATTAGTCATTGTAAAGTGCATCAAGCTCTAATGGGTTCCATAAATTGTAGGTGAACAAGAATTCTTGATTGGTACTATGATTTTGAAGCACCATCGTTGAGTGCAAAGAACCCACTGGAGCAGAACTTTCCAAAAGAACTATTCAAATGGTTCTTCAAATGATAATATGTATACATAGAAAGTTTATCCATTCAAAGAACCCTTGAAGAATACTAAGACCATCTTAATAAAAAAAAAGAGAACCCTTAAGGGCTCTTGTGTTGCCCCATTGGGGGAACCCCTAAAGGTTCTATATAGAACCATATAACAGGAGGCATACATATCCCCCTTAATTATCCAATTATCTCTTAAAGAACCTTTAAAGGACATTTTTTCTAACACTGGACTGAGTACAGATTCTAGGTGTAAAGAGAAAAATAATGAGCAATTTGGAAATCCGTCCCAAGAACCCTCAAAAGGAACATGTTGATATTTAACAGATCTACACATGTGTTAATATTATTCCCAATATAGAACTCATCTCCAGTTATATGCACTCTTAGAAAGGTTCCTTAATTACAGAGAAGCATTATTTGGAACCCTTATAGGTTGTGTGTAGAAAAGAGCCCTTAACTATCTCAAGAAACCATGAAGAACCCATTTTTGTCCATGTGTGAATTGACCATAGTTGGTTTGTTTTCCATCCACAGCCTTGTGTACTAGAACTGATTGTTTAAAGAAAACAAATCCACAGGAACCGTTCATGCAGAACCCCAGATGAAGGGTTCACAGACTTCTCCATTGATGTTAACAGGCCACATTTCCAGACTGGAATGGATTACACATCTGTGAGAATTTGAGGATGCTGGACAAAATTCCTGACAAGATCTTTACACCAGGTCTTCAGCTAAGTAATTTTGATGGAAAACTGATGAGTTCTGTAGAACAAAATCTTTAAATTAGATTCTACATGGAAGCTTCCGCCTCATGTTCTGCCTCTAAGAATGCAGGAACTCTACACCAAGCTTTGGGGTTCTTGGCCTGGAGAAGATGCTTAAATAAGCCACATGAGGAACTTCAATGGAGATTCATGTGTGTTGTTCAACTTGCCAAAAGAGTCGCTGATCCAAATGTTTCATCCTGCTAATGCTAAACACGGCCTCATTCACCGCACATCACTTAACAAACACAAGACGAGGGGGCACATTCCGGATTGACTCATCATGATCATCCTGAATGATTGTAATTCTGTTCTTTGATCCCACATGTGAACTGGATTAGAACAGATGGGTTGTGTTAGATAACCAGGCTGATTAGAAAGGACGGATATCAGAACCATAATTGGTAAGTCAACGCTTTGATAATGGGACCAGTGCGGAATACTGGAGTTTTCAGTACGGAATACTGGAGTTTTCAGTGCGGAATACTGGAGTTTTCATGCCTCAGTGTGTCAAGTCGGAATCAGTGTGAAATTGATTCGTTTGCTGTTTTTGGTTTGGTTTTTGGAGTTCTACGTACGTTTTTGAGTCATTGAGGAATAGTCTACAGACATGTTATAGTCATGTGTCCTACGTACAAGCCATGCCCACAAAGATCAGAACAATCAGTGTGTATTAAAAAGAGGTGTGTTTAGAACAAATGGAATTTTTAGTGTGACAAGAGTGTGTACATGTTGACGAGACACGCCCATCTCTGTCATTTAAACAGAGCTCACTTATCCCATGTGACTCAGTCAGAGTTACTGCAGACGTCCTCTGAAAATCTAATCAGAAAACTAATCCCGTCCGAAGTAGTAGTAAGCACTTAAAATCCCAGAGATACTCTGGAAATATTTACATTACTCACCTCCATGTATAAAACTAATCCAGGTGGAATTAGGGCTTTATTCCAACAAATGCTTCTGGAAAATCCACTCCGAACCAGCGAACCCAGGAGAAATACTGTAAGAACAAAGTCATTGTTTTAAATCAGTAAACACTCAACAAAGAATTTATCAGATCTTATCAAACCTTCCATTCTGCTTCATTTCTTTTTCCTGACCTTTGACCCCACACCCAATGAATCTCTCACAGATGACATGGAAGCATTTCCTGTATATTCGGAACCAGGACGGCGTGTGACCTTTGTTTTCCCTCCTCTAAAAACATACGAGATGGCACGGTTTCCGTTTTAATCAGGGTAAAAGTCGAGCTGAGAGCTGGAGGACGGAGCGTGGTGGTCTGCACGATGCACGTAACGATGTCGTTTTACTGGATTACTCCAAGCGGCTGGAGCCTCGTCCGTACCTCAGACCTATTACTTGCCAGTAGAAAGAAAGGAAGAAAGAAAGAAAGAAAGGGTCATTTTCTCCTTTTCTTTCTCTTGTGCCACGCTGCACAGTGGTGGCTGTAATCTTGGCGAAACACACTTGCGGAAATAAACACAGTGTTTGCACGGCCTGGAGCCTGCAGCGAGGCGAGGCGAGCCTTTTATCTGCGCTGCTGTGGGGAGCATATTTTTAGAGTGCCATGGTTGCTGTCACTGTACCAAACGAGTTGAAAGAGGGAGAGAAGGGCAGATTTCATGAAACCAGCAGCTACATGACCAGGCTGTTATTTCCTCTGGTTCGAGAGAGGAAGAAAAAAAACCTTGTGCAATGTTATTTTCTGATTCAGGAGAATTTTCACCCCTGCATTATGTCTGCTGAAAGCATCACTCACGCTGCAGTTTGGGGTTATTTAAAAAGTTTTCGTCTCAGTGTGGTGAGAAGCTGCTGGTTTCAGCGTGACGGAGGAGAAAAATATGCAAGATAAGCGTTTTTATGAACCACGAAGAGCTCGCTGTGGCTGTGTCTCAGCCCTCAGCGCTGTCAAGGTCACCCTGCGATTATCTCCTGTAAAACTTTCTGCACAGCCCAGTGATCAGCCATCTGAAAGATTACAGACCTCGTCATATAAAGTGTCATCGCTGAGCCGACGCTGTGCCGCTTCTGTGGAGGCAAAACACCAAGGTTCCTTTGAGAACCGAACAGAAAACTGAGTGAAATATTTAGGTTACTGCAGGATATTTCACTGCTTCTATAACCAAAGAGCTGCTAAGACTGCTTTACCTCACATACCTCACAGCAGAACCCTTAATTATCCAAGGAACCCTTAAAGAACCATTAAAATAGCTTTTTTGGGAGCTAAGAACCATTAATTATCAAATGACTCCTCAAAGATCACTTTAAGTACCCTTTTTTCTGGAATATTAAAAGCCAGAATTATTCAATAAATCTTCAAAGAACTCCTGGAGAAGCCTTTTTTTTTGGAAGCTGAGACCTTTAAATATCCAATAAACTGTTAAAGAAACCTTGAAGAACCATTTTTTGGAACATGAGACCTTTAATTATCCAATGAATTGTTGAAGAACCCTTGAAGAGCAACTTTTTTGGAAGCTAACTAATCCTTAATTATACAATGAACTGTTAAAGAACCCTTACATATTTCTTTTTTGGGAGTTAAGAACCATTAATTATCCAGTGACCCCTCAATGAGCACTTCAAGAACCCTTTTGTGGAATATAAGAATCTTTCATTATTCAATAAAACCCTTGAAGAACCCTTTTTTGGGACATGAGACCTTTAATTATCGAATGAATTGTTGAAGAATCATTGAAGAACCCTCTTTTTCAGCTGAGACTTTTCATTGTCCAATGAACTGATAAAGAACCCTTGAAGACTGCTTTTTTGGGAGCTAAGAAGCATTAATTATCCAGTGACTCCTCAAAGAGCACTTCAAGAACCCTTTTGTGGGAACTGAGACCCTGAATTATCCAAAGACGTTCTATCCAATATACTTTGTGTTCCTCGTTTTCATGTACTAGAGTAAGTGTTCCACTTACTGATATGGAAGGTGTGACCAATGGCTCTATAAAGAACCTCAATCAAAAACTATAGGCTCTTAAACCGGTCGAGTCTGGAACGGTTAAAGATTCTTAGTTTGTCCCGTAGAGAAATATTTTAATGTTCTATCCAATACTATACTCTGCCTGGAACCCTTTCTGATAGGAAAACCATGTTGTAGGGTTCTTTACTCAGTTTCGGAGAGAGTGAATGTGAATAAAAGCAGAACCTCAGCCGTGTATAAAACATGGAGTAGCTTTTTGTTCAGAACGGTTATAGATTATTAGTTAAATTCTCCTGATTCATTTCACAATCGCATTTTATAAACTTTTTTTCCCGGTCCTGATGAATTCAGCCCCATTTTAATAAGATCATATTCTGTACAATTCTCATTATTACACTAATGTACTAATGTAATGAGCTAATGCACTAAAGTAATGACGCCCCCCCCCCTTATATGATTTATGGTTTATCATTGCACTAATGATCGAAAGCTCCACACCTCAAATTGTGGTGCCAGAGCGAGTCCATTTAGCAAGATCAGTTCTTTTTGAAACCCCTGTTCTGCCCCGCCCTGTTCTGCCCCGCCCTCTTCTGCCCTCCCTGTTCTGCCCCGCCCTCGCATTCCAGAATTCTCAGGCTAATCGCATTATGGGGGAAAAAAAGTTTTACAGTTGTGGATGAATTTTGTGGATTCCTCACTTTATTCTGTCATTTCCTGTTTTGTTTGTTTGTTTGTTTGTTTGTTTGATTCTCAGATTATTATTATTTATTTTTTATCTGATGTTCAGGCATTTCTTATTTGTTTGTCCTTTTGTTTTTGTGATGCTCAGAGGCTGTTTGATCATTTGTGTTTTCACAATGCGTATGTATTTCATGATTATTGATGCTTATTGATTTGTTTATTTGGGATTTTGAATCGTTTTGTTTGCTGAGGCATTTTGTTTGTTTGTTTTTTGTAATGCTCAAGAATTTTGTGTTATTTATTGTGTTAGTTAGTTAGTTAGTTAGTTAGTTGGTGTTATTTTTGTGATGCTCAGGCATTTCTTAGTTCATTTGATTGTTTTCATTCTCAGGCATTCATTTGTTTGTTCCTTTGTTTGTTGTTTGTTTGTTTTTGTGACGCAGGCATGTTTTGTTATTTTGTTTTGTGTTTTCGCGTTACTTTTTAGCATGAGTTTAACCTGCATTTAGCCTGGCTTCCCGTCAAGTTTAGAATTGATTTTAAAATTGTAATTTATGAACACAAAGCTCTTTCTGGTTCTGCTCCACTGTACATCGTTGATCTTCTGCAGCTTTACTCTCCGACTAGAGCACTGAGATCATGTAAAAAACTTCTTTTATCTGTCCCCCGGTGTCGTACCAAGACAAAGGGTGATCGAGTCTTTTCTGTGGTCGGTCCCAAACCACTCCATCTTTAGCTATTTTACACTCTTCTCTTAAAACGTATTTTTATTCTTTGTGTTAGAACGTTATTTAATGTGATGAATTTGAATGTTTTTTTTTACGGGACTTCGGATCAGCCATTGTCTTTAAGTGTGCTTTATAAAAAAATTTGACTTTACTTGACTGCATGGTTTCAGGATTTGTGATTTTAATCAGTTTTGTTGAACTCTATCACCTCAGGCAGGAACGTGTGACATTTCATTAATGAACTGAATGTTCTGTCACTATAATTCTGTAATTACAGTGTTTTTATCAGACATATTGCTGCAGTGTTTCTAAGGTCAGCGCTTGCGATGAACCGAATAATCTGGCGAGTCATCGCCTTCGGCTGCAGCTCCGTGCGGATGAAGCGGCGATTACCGAGCCTCATTCTTTAGTTCTCCTGTAACGCACTCTTTCATTTGCTTTAAGCGTGTGCCATGTTTCAGTCCTCCTGCACAACGTCTGTAAATAGCAGCACCCTCGAGGGCATGTAAGGACCTGAGCGGCTTTTTCTCCGCACTGTGAAATAATTGCTACCATTCAGACGAGTATGAGGTTTGATTGCATGTTTAGTCGGAGCTCCGTGGAGAGGCACTGTGTAATTTAGAAACTGATGACAATATCGGCTTCCCCTCCAAGGAGAACGCCAACATTTATAATGTTACTGTTTTTTTTTTTTTTTTTTTATAACTCTGAACATTAGCGCTAAAATGGGAACACGGAAGTCCATTTATTTAAAAAATATTGAAAATTATCTGGATGTGAAATTATGTATGAGACAAATGGCGTAATTATGGTCTACACCTGAGAAGATGAAGTGAGACCAAGAAGGTATTTCTAACAACCCCCAAACTATTATTATTATTATTATTATTATTATTATTATTACTGAACATCTGAGGCCTGTTTCACGAAGCCGGTTTCGGTGGCTACACCGGTAAGTTTGTGTTTAGTTTGAGCAAACTCTGTTTTTTCGGTCTCAACAAGGTGAATTGGTTTTTAGCAGGTTTCACCGCCATGGTAACTTACACTACACGGCTAACTTGCTCCGGAGCGGGTTTTATTCTGGGTAAGAAGTGCAATAGTAAAAAGAGAAACAAACCTTTACCAGTGTTACCAAAATTTCTAGTTTGAAACATTTTGTGTGTCCAGAGTTTATTTTCTCAAATCTCCAGAACACATGGCATTTCCGCAGTGCTACAGCTCTGTCCCTTTGGCTCGGTTTGCTTCTCCTGGCTCGGTTTAGCAGCTCGAAAATAAACGCTGCAACCCGAAACACTCAGCCTGTTAGATTCACTTCCTACAGCGAGTCGATTCAGAGTCGAATCTCAAAGTGGAACGAGACAACCTCTCTCAGACCCGAGTGTGATCGCTGAGATCTCACCTGCCTAAAGAACCACACCGAGGCGGAGAACACTCCGGGGTTCTGTTCAAACAGAGTAAATCCGGACGAGCCCAGATCTCCCCAGATATCCCCTCAGGGATCAGTAAAGTCTATCTATCCATCTAAACATTGCGTATGTGAAAGCACTTTAGACAAGTTAAACAATTTCCATCTCATCAAAACGTTCTCCAAGACAGAAGAATTTGTGATGGCAGTAAATTTGGTTCTACGTTTGGTATTCTTTAATAAACCATTGCTGTTTGTTTTTAACCGTAGCTGAACGGAGATTACCGAATACCGCGCCGACTTTAAATGAATCCGATTCAGAATGTACCATTTGATTTTGTTTGAAATTATTTTTATAAAACAGACATTTTTGTCTCTAAACTCTGATTGGCCGAGCTGCACAGATTTAATCTCAGTACCTGAATTCTGTATTAATGCACCCACGCTAACGCCACCGTCCTGTTCGTACACATAGAGTAGAACGCTTTAACCTTTGTCCTTTATTTTGCTTAGCAACCAAAGCTTACTATTAACACATTGCAGAAAAATTCGCTATAGCGAATAGTATTAATAATGAATTAAACCGTTTATTACAGTTGGATTTCCATATTGTTTTTGTTGACGTTTGTTTGAAAGCAGTAATCATCTGGAGGACGAGTAAAGAGGTTTTCCACTTTTATTGTACTTGCTTTACTTACTGTCTGATAGTACTGTCTGTGTCCCTGTAATCTGATGTTCCTTGTTCTTTAAGTCCGAGTCATAGCATATAAGAATCTCTAACTAATTATAAACTCACTGAAACACACGTGCTCTCGTCACTAATGACTTTATTCGATTGTGTCATTACAGGAGCATTCATTTTCTGATGGTGAGAGAAATCAGATACACAGATATTAACAGTTTTTAATCAGCATTATTAGTCTGCATGTAAATGTACAGTAGATAAAGCTGATGATGTCATGGGGACTGGAAATCAAACGCTCTACAGTCAACTCGTCACATTACCACCTTTTCTGGCCACCCAGAGGGGGTCTCCTTCCTTAATTGCCCCTCCTAGGGTTCCTTTCATGGTTCCTTGTCTTTCATGAAGAGTGTGAATCTGCAGGGTGTTGATTGGGAAGAACCTGTGAAGCTCTTGGAGACGTGCTTGTGATTCTGAGCTTCAGAAAATAAATAAACTGGCTTGACTGGAGAGAGTTTTAGAAGTTCTGTTCTGAAAAAAATAAAACCTAGTGGGATCTAAATGGACCAGCGTGTTGGTTCCTCCACTGCTGGAGATCTAATGGCTAGTCAGGAGGAATCACAGGAGGAGAACACAAAACAAAACCACCCACACTCGATAAAATGGTGGTTTTAGAAGGAAAATATAAGAAAGCACCATGACTCAAGGACATCGAGAACCTGAATCATCAAAGAGAGCATTTTGTTCTGAAACTTTTGGTTCCTCAAAAACTGATGTCTAATTGGAAAAGTAGGGAACATGGTTGGTTCTCCAATCCGCTCTAGATTTAGGTTGAATTATGTGGTACATTTCATGATAAAGTACATCACCTTGTTGCTCCAGATGAGCTGAAGAGCCTTCTTGAGGAAAGTTTCAGGTGTGCCAGAACCTGAGTTAGTGGAGAGTAAACGAGAACATATCTGCTCTTCTGATGCTGGAGATATGAGGAAGAGGGGGAATTATTGGAGAGAGGTCAGAGGAGGACAGGAGATGGGTTTGAAGCTCAGTGAAGCAGTAAAGTGTTTCTTCTCCTCACGGGTGGCTGAGTTTAGATAACCTCCCATAAAGAACCATGGGGGAACTGCAGACCTGATAGTGAGGATGAGGCTATTAGTGTTTCCCTCAAACACCTCGCATGAGTACCTGTTGGAGTCGGAATGATTAACAATTTCAGGAGGTTCCTTCGGGAATTTGGAGCTTAGTTTCCGCTGCATTGTTTTATTGATCACTGAGATGAAGAGATGAGAAATCTTACTGCTGTAATGGAATGAAATATAAACAGACACCTAAAGATGTAAAGAATGAAACATCTCCTCCTGGTGCCTGGACAGAGCACCTTGCTAGACTAGGATGTGATTAACGCCATATATCATTCTGTAATAACTAACATTAACACAATCTCTTCATGCATTTCCTGTATGGATGTAGCGCTGCTGCCTCACTGCTCTAGGGTCCGGGGTTCGATCCGGAGCTCAGGTTACTGTCTACATGGAGTTTCTGTTCATGTTCATCCCTGTGATGTGTTCATGAACACGTACATGAACATTAAACTGAAAACTAATATGAGCATTAATATGAGTGTGCAGCACTGTGTGATGCATTTCCCTCATTCATTTATCCATCGTTACTAGCTGCCTCGTCAGGGTTGTGATGGATTAAATTAGGCTACTGATTTGTTTTTATTTTAGGAAATAGAAATAACTAACTTTGTTAGAAAATATCACAGAAAGGTACAAACAAAAATAATAAGTGCAAGAGCTATGGAATTCAATCTGTGCCAAAAGTATTCAACATATTGAACTGTTCAAGAAACGAAGAAAAATATACAGTGAGAAGAAGAAAAACGCTCTGAAACTGAAAACAGTGACTCAGTGGAAAGCTGTTCTTCAGGTAAACAGCGTTCTTTATTAACTGTTTTCTAAGATTCCTTTTTGCTAATCATGGTTTATGAATGCACTGCCAGAGTTTTCATTTACACTTTCAAACACTCTGCAAGTTTACCTTCACCATTCCTATGGGCGGGGCTTAACAATGCTTTAATCTCATTGGCTAGTGAGATTTGAATGGACACCTCCCTGAACTGGAAGTAGAGACTTCAGTGGCGTGAATTTTGGAGAGTTCTGGATGCAGTTCTCTGTGTAGTTGTAGTGTTTGTACTTTGTAGTGGAAATGATTTACTGAGCCAGTATATGAGTTACAATTTAATATTTGAGGCTTGGGTTTCATACCACTATTTTTGAGATGAGCTCTGAGGATCTCTTATCATCATCATCATCCTCATCCTCATCATCATCCTCATCCTCATCCTCCTCCTCCTTCTCCTCATCATCATCATCCTCATCATCCTCATCCTCATCCTCCTCCTCCTTCTCCTCCTCATCATCATCCTCATCATCCTCACCATCATCCTCATCATCCTCATCATCCTGATCATCATCCTCATCATCCTCACCATCATCATCCTCACCATCATCACCCTCACCATCATCATCCTCATCATCATGTTCATCCTCATCCTCCTCCTCCTTCTCCTCCTCATCATCATCATCATCATCCTCATCATCCTCACCATCATCCTCATCATCCTCATCATCCTGATCATCATCATCATTATCCTCACCATCATCATCCTCACCATCATCACCCTCACCATCATCATCCTCATCATCATCCTCATCATCATCACCCTCATCCTCATCATCCTCATCATCCTCATCATCATCCTCATCATCATCACCCTCCTCCTCCTCATCTTCATCCTCATCATCCTCACCATCATCCTCATCATCATCATCCTCATCATCCTCACCCTCATCCTCATCATCCTCACCATCATCATCCTCATCATCTTCACCATCATCCTCCTCATCATCATCCTCATCATCCTCACCCTCATCCTCATCATCCTCATCATCATCCTCACCATCATCACCCTTATC
>JANDJT010000164.1:684275-704043 GCA_024331685.1 Stegophilus panzeri
GGGGGGGGGTGGGGGGGGGGGGGGGGGGGGAGTCTCCTCAACCACCACTAGTGTGTAGCCTCCACCTGGATGATGCTTGCAACCATAATGCTCCAGAACTCCCACCACACACCAGCTAATAGTGGAGAGCTGTGATCTGAGCATTAAGTCAAGCACTGAGTCAAGTACTGACTCATGCACTGAGTCGAGCACTGAGTCATGCACTTATTCAAACACTGTGTCATGCACTGAGTCATGCACTGAATCATGCACTGAATCATGCACTGAGTCGAGCACTGAGTCGAGCACTGAGTCATGCACTGAATCATGCACTGAGTCATGCACTTAATCAAGCACTGAGTCTTGCATTATGTCGTGCACCGAGTCAAGCGCTGAGTCGAGAACTGAGTCGAAAACTGAGTCGAAAACTGAGTCGGGCACTGAGTCGAGCACTTGTGTTGTGTCGTGCATTGAATGCATTGTGTGTGTGTGTGTGTGTGTGTGTGTTGATGGAGTTCTGAGTGGCCATTAAATGAATGATTCATTCAGAGTTGTGTACACAACACGTGCATTAGATCAGATTTCCACATGCATTTTTTATATTTATGAATACTGCAGAGCCGTTCTCACTGGAACCCAGACGCAGGGGAAATCCATTAAACCAGCGCACGCAGCTCTGTGTTTATAACAGATACATTTACTCCCAAAGCCACAAGGAGCAGCCGGAAAAAAGGTGATGCGGAAGAAAAGCTTCCTCTCCGTTTGCTTTAGAAAAACTGTTCTCCACTGAGACTCCCGTATCATAAGCGGCTCTCTAGTGGCTTCTACTAGCTTTTGAAATTGCGCAGAAAAATATAACATTTGCTGAGTCGGAACTTTCCTCTGAAACGACATGGACGCAGTATGTCACAAGCTAGCACAATAGACACTGCTAAATCTTGTGCATATATTGTGTAACTCAAAGCAGTACTTTCAGTTAGTCATGTCATCCAGTTGAAAAGAAGTCAAACATAGCTAGCGATGATGTCACATTATCAGTTTTATGATTAGCTAATCAAAAGCTCATTTAACTTTAGCTTTGGGTTTGTTGACGCAGGGACAGGCGTCACTCCGCTAATGCTAATTAGCTAATTAATGATTATGATAGTTAATGTTAGCTAGCTAAAATCGAACCGCTAATCTCTTGTACATACTAACTGTAGGTAATACAGTAATTAGCTTTAATTATGGAATACAGCAAAGAAATGTTATTTATTATGTCAACAAACTTATTTATGAAAGTTAACATTAACAGAATCAATATAATTTTTTTTACGCATTATTAAAGAGAACATGGCCGAATCGGAACATCAACGTTAGCGTCTGGCCAACATGGTGTGTTTATAATTTATTTTCTGTTTTTATTTTTAATGTTTACGCTCTGCTGTGTGATGTTACATTGTTTTTTTCAGCCACACCGTATTTGTGCTGTTCTTTTAAAAATGAGGTTTGGAGGCTCGGTGTGAAATGTGAAATGTTCTTTCTTCTCATCCGTGGTGTTTGATGTCTGGACCCCTTGAAGGACAAAACTCCAGGCAAGTTTTTTGAGCTAGATTTTTTTTTAATATTTTGGCACAAGCTTCTCTTCTGATATTCAGGTCCGCAGGTACAATTGACTTTCCTTCAAAACCGGAGTGTGCGGCGTTCCCGACTAAAATATTATCAATATTTAATTATGATATGCTTCAGGCAAAGAGAGACTCGATAAACTAGTGGGATTTTTATTATTATTTTTTTTTATTTTGGAATATAATTCATAAATCAGATTCATTTGGGTGGAGAATTACTATTCTCATCTATCACAGGCAGAAATATGACTTACTTAAAAGAGAACTACTTTTATTAAACGTTTGGAAGATTTCATTGAGAAAAAAATGATCGCAAATATTGACCTTAAATGCGGAGTTATTGCTTCTTCATCGGGAACACTGCACATAAGATGAACCATACAGCTGAGTGCAAAAGTTTGCATCCCCCTTCATGAAAAGAAACCATAGAAAAGTAACTCTACTTTAAAATTAATTACATTTTAAATTTAATTAAATGTTAAAATTCAGATGTAAGATGTTTATGGAAGGAGTCTCCAGTGTCAGCACTTTCTAACAGTCAGAGGTAAAGCTGTAACTTTAAGACAGATTAACATGACAATTAACTGTAAGAGAGAGAATAAAGAGAGGGCTGGTGTTAAAGCTGCTATAATGTAAGTGAGAACAGGGACTAACTTGCTTCACAAACATTAAATATAACTATAAATGGATAAAAAGTCAATAAAAAGTGTAATTGTCAAAATGTTGTGGTATAAGAGGAATAAAATGAGGGTTATAGGATCAGGGTGCTTATAGTTACTCAGTATTTTTACTATAACACACACACACACACACACACACACACTCTTTATTACTTGCATAACAAATAAGGCAATGCAAGGCAAGTTTATTTATATAGCACATTTCATACACAATGGTAATTCAAAGTGCTTTACATAAAGATGATAAAGAAAATACAAGGTATTAAAAAATATATAAGAGCAAGAAATAAAAGTAAGAATTAAAAATTAGAAAAATGTGTTAAAATGAGCAGGAGATAAAAAAGCAATAAAAAAATGTAATGGGTAAAAAGGGGAAACGTTACAGAGCTATAATGATTTAGATAAATCAGTAGCGTGCAGTCAGTAAATGTGAGGTAAATACACGTGTCTTCAGTCTGGTTTTAAACGTGCCTCGAGTTCTTCTGGAAGCTGGTTCCAGACATGGGTGGCATAATAACTAAATGCTGTCGCACCTTGTTTTGAGTGAACCCTTGGTATTTCTAACTGACCTGATCCTAATGATCTGATTGGCCTGTTCGGTTTATATTCAGTAAATATATCTGTAATGTATTTAGATCCGAGGCCGTGTAGTGATTTATAAACTAGTAATAGTACTTTAAAATCAATTCTGAAGGTAACAGGAAGTCAGTGTAAAGGCCTGAGGACTGGAGTAATATATTTAAATGTTTTGGTTCGAATCAGGTGAGAATCCTGGCAGCAGCATTCTGAATGAGCTCCAACTGTCTCATGGTCTTTTTGTGAAGACGGGTGAGAAGTCCACTGCAGTAATCCACGCTGCTGGTAATGAGCGCATGAACAAGTTTCTCTAAGTCTTGACTGGAAATGAAACACCTGCTTCTCGCTATATCTTTCAGGTGATAGTAGGCTGATTTGGTTATTTCTTTCACTTGACTACTGAAACTTAGATCAGATTCCAAAATGACACCAAGATTTCTGACCTGACTTTCTGTCTTTAGACCCTTGGAGTCAAGATACAGTACGTGTTCAGCTTTAAACTTTCGTCTTTGTTTAACTGAAGGAAGTTCCGGCACATCCAAGTGTTAATATCATCAAGGCACTGGCACAGGGAGGGGAGGAGTCTATGGGGTGGGAATCATTAGGCGACAGGGGTAGGTACGTCTGGGTGTCGTCTGCATAGCTATGGTATGCAATTTGGTTCCTCTTTATAATTTGGCCTAGTGGGAGCATTTACAGGTTGAACAGCAGCGGTCCAAGGATTGAGCCTTGTAGGACTCCATACGACTATGTTCACAGAGAAACCAGCCAAGGACTGTCCCAGAGAACCCTACCCAGTTTTCCAGTCAGTCTAGGAGTATATTGTGGTTGAAAGCAGCACTGAGATCCAATAATACCAGCACGGTTATTTTACCTGAATCAGTATTTAACCAAATATCGTTAAATATAATTATCTTTATTAGCGCCATCTCTGTGCCGTGATGCTGCCGGAAACCAGATTGGAAATTGTCCAAATAGCTATTTGAGGATAGAAATCAGTTCAGTTGATTGAAAACAACCTTTTCAATGATCTTGCCTATGAAAGGAAGATTGGATATTGGTCTGTAGTTGTTTAAAACCGTGTTATCCAGATTGCTCTTTTTCAGCAGGGGCTTAACAACTGCGGTTTTCAGGGATTTCAGAAAAAAAAAAAAGTGCCTGAGAGGACTGAGGCATTTACTATGTCTAAGAGATCTTTTACTAAACACTTAAAAATGGTTTTGAAAAACGATGTAGGGAGTGTGTCGAGACGGCAGGTTGATGTTTTAAGCTGCTGTTCTGTTTCTTCTAGAGGTTTGGCATCAATAAGGACGATAAGAACGACTTTGATGTGTAACGTTAAACATCATATGATGAATAAAATGTCTGTCATTATGAAAAAGCCACGATTTGATTTTTTTAAAGTTTTAAACACATTTGATTGGATATTGTATCAGCACACCTAACCACACCTCCTGATAGTATGTATTCTGATCCCGCCCCTTTTTTAAACAATCACACTGCTCTGTGTTTAGTTACCACTTGCATTGAGCAACAGATACATATATATATTACATACTGTATATGACTACGTCAGCACTCAGATGTTAAACACACACATTAAAGCACAATGAATGTATAAAATAAAATAGGCCGAACATTTCCCAGACTTCCTCCATTTCTTTCCCTCTACACACCTGGATGGTTCTGAACATTTTCCTCTGAATGTAAATAATGCAGCTAAAGCTGTAAATATCAGCTACATTATTCACATTGTCACTCGAGTTTGTTGGTTTTATGAGGCTCTGGTGCTCAATTACGCGATGACAGAAGGATTACGGGACATTTTCATAATTCATACCCGGCGTCTGAGGCTGGAGCAGTGTGTCAGAGTGAATACGGTGCCCTTTAATGTTTCCGTTGTCGGGTGGCTTTAGTATGCGTGTCATGATGGCTGCCGTTTCCTGAGCGAGCCTCTCGAGTGTGACCATTGATCACCTCGCTGCTTCTGCATGACCGCTCTTCCATTTATAAACTCCTTTTAGTCCACACACACACACACACACACACACACACTGCCAGGAGGCTTCTGTCCTGCAAATATCTGTGTGTGTGTGTGTGTGTGTGCAATCACAGTCAGATTCAATACATATGAACACCATCACAAGACTGACATAACCTCATGGCAGACGCAGTCAGCGTATATTTTATTTCCACTGTTATGACATCTGCATTTTCACACAGAAATATACTCGTTTTTGATTGGCTGGTGGACTTCCTATTTTCTTTATTCATACTGTAGGTCCAAATAGAAAGTAACCATGGCAATGAACATAATAAATGCTTTAGATTTTACATGGCGATATATTAGGTTTATAAGCTATGATTCAATTTGTAGACTCCAGTGCTTGCGAGCTAGAGATCTCTGAGATGTAACCATGGAAACATGTTATCTCTAGCTAAAAAAGTTATAAAGCTACTACAGGTTATGATGAATTATGGTACGCTTCTTTATCTGTAAATTTTCTTACATTTATTTGTTTTTAATTCTCTGTTATGGATTCGACCTGTGAGGAATTAAAGTGTCACGTGATCTCAAGATGAATTAGTACCTGGAAGAACCCAGAGTTTGTTAGAGAACCTAAACACAGCATCATGAAGACCAAAGGAGCGATCAAAACAAGTCCTGGACAAAAGTTCTAAAAACAAAAAATACAAAAAAAACAACAAAACCCTTCCCTAACATTGAACCTCCTGCAGAATGACATTAAATCTGTTATTTAAAACAAAGTAGAGAGTCTGAACACGATGCTTCCACCACCATGCTTCAGGGTCGGGATGGTGCTCTCAGAGTGACCTGCAGTGTTGAGTTTGATACTACAAAACACTTCATAAACTTACTAAATTTCTTAAAGAGAAGTACGCATGAGAGTATTTTGAGTCAATGTCAATAAATTCTCCTAAGTTTTGAGGTGAATTTCAAAAATGAATTTTGAAACCACAAATTGATTGGTCCAGCAAATATTAGCGCATATCAGCATATTATTGCATTTTCTGAGGAAATGCTAGAATGTCCTGGAAAACACAACTCAAGTCTGTGCATTGGAGAGAAGAAAAAGACATTAAAATGAAAAATGGTGCATCGTGAATTTTCAATTATGTGGAAACCTTCAAAGGATCTTCTGATACATTTCCGAATGTCTCAAAACACCCAAGAAAAATGACGCGTCTCAGTTCTGAAGACATATGAAGCGCTTCGTTGTTTTTGCATGTCTGCATAAAAAATGCATTTTCCGGCCGGAAACCAGGGAGAACACGCATTCAGATCCACATGTCAGAAAACAGAGACAGCCGCAAACCTCCTGGGATCTGAGCGACGTTAAAAAAACTCTCTCCATCTTCTGAAAGGTGCGAGTAATACATCATGGTGTTTAGCGGGCGGGTGAAGAAGCATCTGTTTCTCCTCGCTCGGGGGGGGTTAAAGAGCTTCAGCGTGACAGGAATCAGAGCTGACTGACTTTACACACCGCCGCTGATGCACGTTCTGTCGAGAACCTGTTGAGTCGCTTTTCCACAGGTGTCTCCGTGTCTCGCAGATTCGAGCCACACGTCTTCTCCGGTGAGTGACGGAAAACTTACTGCAGGTTTCAGACGGAGAAATCATCCTGTCTGCTCTGCTGCTTCGTCTTTCATCACAGCAGAGGTGCGTTGATACGATTCGGTCTGATGTCGTTCCTCCTGAACACCTCCTGGATCAGACGCGTGTGCTTTTGAGGGACGTCGGTTGCTTCATTGAGTGTGTATTAATAAAAGCACTGTTACACCAGCACGTTACTGCAGGTATAACTCTGCAGGGTTCATACGTTACACAGCTGAGACTGACAGACATGTAAATCATTTCTAATGCAATCTGTGTGAAATCTTACCTACACTTCCCACTCTCTCCTTCTTACGTTACATCCATCTGAAGTCCAGCATAACAGCAACACGGTTTTGTTTTTTTGGGGTTTTTTTGCACTGACTAGCCGAGTTTGCGTCACTACATAAAACTGTCATCTCCCTTTAGCCATCGCTGGGTCCAGACTAACGCTACCTCTGAGTCCTCCTATAAAGTTCACGCATACGTGATTTCGGAGGTCATGATTATGACGTTGTTTGTGTTCAAGGGTTTTTGGTTGGGAAAAAATGGAACGTCAGGGACTTCATGAGAAAAGAATTTTTTTTTTTGTACAAGACGTTTATTTTAACGTGCAACATTACCGCTGAAGTCTTACAGACTGCTGTAGGAGTCACATTCATGCTTTCAGCCACCAGGACTTCACCTTGTATTTGCAGTATTTCTGACTGGAACTGAAGGCAGCACAAACCCGGACCTGAACGCTTTTGCTGTTGCTGACATTTTGAATCACATGAATCAGATAGTGAAGCGCGTGAATTGGTCAGTAAATCACATGTGAATCAGATAGTGAATAGTGTGTGAATCGCATAGTGAACCATGTGTAAAACAGATAGTGAATCATGTATGAATCAGAAAGCAAATCACTTGTGAATCAGCACAATCCCAATCGTCTAATTATAGCATATAAGGAGCCACTCAAAAAAGGCAGAGTCCTTCAAGAGCAAGGACGGGTTGAGGCTCTGCAATCTGCCAACGGATGCGTCAGTGAATAATCCAACACTTTGAGCACAACATTCATTCCCCAAAGACAAATCGGTAGGATTTTGGGCGTTTCACCTTCTACAGTGTACAATTTAATTAAAAGATTCAAGGAATCCGGTCAAATCTCGGTTTGTAAAGGTTTTAAACAGATAATGGATCATGTATGAATCAGAAAGTGAATTGTTTGTGGATCAAATAGAGAATCATGTGTGAGTCAAACTGTGAATCATGTGTAAATCAGAATGTGAATCGGATAATAATTCATTTGTGAAATAGATTGTGTGTAGAAATGTTTGATTGGAAAACTGTTTTTTTTTTTTTTTTCCAGTGATTAAAGCCAGTAGTCATGTATGTAAGTTAGAGATGTCATATCGTAAGCTTTGTAGAAAAACTTGGAGACTAAAAACAAGAAGCTAGCAGACTTTAAAGAGTAAGAAGAAGTAGGAGAGATTATGAGGAACTAACAGAGTATAAAAACAGGGAACCGAGGAGACTAGAAGGAACCAAGTGTCTAAAAATAAGAAAATTAAACACACTGCTGTACGAAACGACTTTTCAAGGACACACTGCAAGCTATAGGACATAAACAGCTAATAAACATGAAGGGGCGTGGCCAAAGCTGATGTGACGCAGGAATTGAAATAAACCAGGAAGTTGGAATTTGTGTTGAGTCGTGTGTATGCTAGAACAGGGTTAGAACACACAGAACCTGTTCTACAATACCAATAAAAAAGTTAGCTGTTACGTGGTGGAATATAGCATGTAGCACGTTTACATACAACAGATCACATTAACAGTGATAGTAATAGCAAATTTTGGTTAATGCTAGTTAGCTAGCTAATGATGGCTATGTTAGCTAATATCATATTAGTGAGGTAGCTAACATAACTGTGGCTAACAAAAAATGTTACAGAAGGTGTGAATAGCATTTTTGGTTTCAGTTATGTTTTGAATAAAGTAGGCTAGTCTACAATCGGTGTGTTAGCATTGCTAACGTTAGCTTTGTTTACAGAACTGCTACGAATTAATTTGTGACATTTAATTTCGATCCATTTTACATCGCTGCTATCTTACTAATAAACCACATTGTTGTTGTTTTTCTCTCTGTGAGTTTTCTCTTCAGTGTAACCAGGTCAGAATAAACTGTAACAGAAAAGACTTTTCTTCCCAGCGCTGGCGTTTGAACCCGAGCCGGGAGGAAAATCGCTCTGCGTTTATGAGACGACAGCAGATGTGGGGTTGCGGCAGACGTGGCGAGACAGAAAGGTGAGAAAGCAGAAGGACAGGAGCCGCGAGAGAGGTGCGGCTGTGTCAGGGCTTCTTTTAACCAGCGCTGAAAAAACAGAAGAGGAAAAACTGTGATGTGTTCGGTGACAGGCTGTAAAAAGCTTTCAGGATAGAAAAGAAAGAACGTCATCGCTCCGTCTCTGAGGAACCGCTTCCACTTCAGCATGCTGAGAAAACTGCGAAAACGCTCCGCGTGGAGACGATAAACAACAGGATCTATCAGGACGAACGTCTCCTTAGGGAAGGAGTGATGGGAAATCAAAGTCACATGACCTTTCTGTTCCGTTCTATTGTATATCTCAAATCACATACTTCTCGTGTAATTTCATCATGATGTACTAGAACTATTTGTCCAAGGGGCGGAGTCATCACATCACATGATTAAGATCGCAAATGACAATCTCTGATTGGACGCATTTAAGTTCTGAAGCCTTGTTTTGAATTTTTTTTTAATTGCACGTCCTTTACAGGGTTAAATAATTCAAAATTTCCTTTTATTTAATGTCAACTTAATGATTTTATTATTTACATTTTAATACATCTTATTATTCTTATTGAATGTTTACAATATTTCATTATTACATTTTCATACAGTCGTTATTTGTTTGCTTGTTTGGTCATTTATTATCTACAGAACTTTCCACAGTTTTTTATCTTTAAATATACAACATGCTTTTATATTTTGTAATATATATATATATATTTGTAATAGATTTTCTCTGCTCCATCTTGTAGACTGTAAATACAGTAAAGTGTCCTAGATATAGTGTCCTATATTTTCCGATGATTACCATCAGAACCATTAGGAACCATTAGCACGCTCCAGTAAATGAGCAGTCCAGACGCATTAGATCCCAGTAGGAACCAGTAGAAATGTTTTGATATTTTTCAGCATTTTGTTGAGATATTCAGTACTTTTACTCAGAGATGAGGATTAGTTTCAGTCGGAACAGAGGAAATGATTTGCGTTAGTGTTTGATGTGAGAGGACGGAGACGTTTGGACTCTTTACTATTACTCTGGATTATAATGTAAGATGCGCAGATGAAGTGAGTACTTTCCATGAATATTTTTCATCGTAATCATAATGCTCTCTCTCTCTCTCTCTCTCTCTCTCGCTCTCTCTCTCTCTCTCTGCCCGTCTATTGCAAATCTGTCGGTTGTCGATCATGTTTGTGGCCGTCAGGGGAGAAGCAGACGGCATTATCGAAGCAGATGAGCTTGTCTGAGAGAACAGAAGAAGTCGTGATACACAATAATACACAAAGCACAGAAACACTTCTCACACTCGTGTTAAATTAATCACATCCAGATCTCGTCTTGTATCGTATGCGTACTGTACGTAATGCAACTTGTGGTAGAAAAAACATAATAATATAAATAATAATAATAAAATGCTTCTTCCCTTTTTACTGGTGCTGTATTCAGTGTGCAGCAGCGAAGAGGAAGAAGTAGCATATGAATTATGAATACACTCATCTCACATTGTACACGGTTATGGGAAACGGCGACACGGCTCAGGCCTTCATCCCTCTAAACTCTCCCGCTGTTCGGAGTCGAATGGTTCTGAATTCAGATATTAAATTTTGAAGAGTGTCTCCTCGTGCTCTGATTATATGAAAGCGATTTGCGGGTCTTTACAACAGCCTTTCGGTTATTTATTCTAACAGTGTTAAAAAGTTACGTGATGCTGTAGTGCTTAGGGGTGAAACGGTTACCGGTTTCATACGATACATCACGATCAAATTCCCTGAGTCATTTGACCTCACTCTTCCTGTCAGTCAGCTTGTACACTCTTCCTGTCAGTCAGCTCGCCTCACTCTTCCTGTCAGTCAGCTCGCCTCACTCTTCCTGTCAGTCATCTCGTACACTCTTCCTGTCAGTCAGCTCGTACACTCTTCCTGTCAGTCAGCTCGCCTCACTCTTCCTGTCAGTCAGCTCGTACACTCTTCCTGTCAGTCAGCTCGCCTCACTCTTCCTGTCAGTCATCTCGTACACTCTTCCTGTCAGTCATCTCGCCTCACTCTTCCTGTCAGTCACCTCGCCTCACTCTTCCTGTCAGTCATCTCGCCTCACTCTCGTCACGTGATGAATGAAATCTGACTCCTGCGGATCTGTGCTGTGACTCCGACTCATTCGGTTCATGTTCAATTGAGCAGACACGTCACACCGGACACTCCAGAGCTAACAGGACTTCCAGCTGGTTTATGGTTCTGATAAACGACCCGGTGATGGGACACGACGGGAGACGTGTATGTGTGTGTGTGTGTGTGTGTGTGTGTGTGTGTGTACAAATAAATACAGTAACTATGGTGGTTGGTGGACGCTCTAGCCACGGTGTTACGCATGATCTGTCCAAACCTCACGTGTTGTGATTATGTGAGTGATATGTAATTACATGTGGAACAATATCGTATAATAGTATTTTATTCACACTTCATCATGAGATCATGTGCATAACATGTGGAAATCAATAATCAGGACCGCGATATTCGCAGAAATGAACGAAAAAAATCAAGGAAACACCGCAATATTTGGAGGATATAAGTAGTGTCTTATCGTTGTTGTGGCTCTCAAATGATTACTCACGTTAGCAATTTTAACTTTATTTGATGTTCTATATACGACTCGTTTGAGTCTAATGATTTTTAAGTGTTTAATGATTTTTTTTTAATCCACTAGCTTGCCTATGATCCTGCTTAGCATATTATGACAGAAATACGTGTGATACTGAGTCACCACCTACTGAACTAGGGAGCTGGTTGAGACGTAGCCACAGCAGTCAGGTACGGACCGTTTAATGTGGAAAAAAGCTTTAAAAAACTGGTGAAAATAAGAATAAAATGAACAAATGAACAAGCAGATAAGTGAATCCTGTGGAAATAATGCAAAATGCAAAAACAAACAAATAATGTTGGAAAAATTGGTCAGAATACAAGTGAGTAAGAATACGGTCTATATGTGAAAAACGTGTGAGGTGTAAAGTGTGAAGTGTTTTATAAAGCACACGTGTAAAAATCGCATGTGAGGATCGTGTACGTTGTGTGTAAGGTAACCTGCGTGGAAGATTTCATCGTGTCGGAATCGGGGATAAAATCCACGGCAGTGTGATGGCTGTCGCTGTTTATTTACTTCAAGCTTTTCTCGACGTGTGTTCTGTCTCCTGCGAGTGACGAGTTTGTCGCTTTCCGAGGGAGAAATCCTTCCACTGCTTACCCTTTTATCACACACACTTCAGCTGCATTGACACGACTCAGTCTGACATCTACGAGTCCTCCGACGCTTCTGAGCCACTTCATTGTACTCTCCTGTGTGTGTGTGTGTGTGTGTGTGTGCAGGACTAGGATAAAGGTACACTGAGGTACTCTAGACTGGACTAGCTGCTCGACACGTGGTTGAGTCGTGGTGTTTGGCCACTCTTGATGTTTCATTTACCCAAATACAGTCCTCGTTATGGTGTAAAACGTGCTAGTCGCATGCATGCGCAGTCCTGCTAGTCAGTCAGTCGGACAGCTGAGGTTGTCCCAGTGATGCTCTGTTAGCAATCTGACTAGCGTAACATGCTCAGACGTGAACAGTGTTGGAGTCCAATGATGGACATCCACTCAACCACCGAGCCACAGGTCCACCAGTCTTTTAGATGATGTGGAGTGTGGAAAGAACCCAACATGCTGGAGAGGTGAATGGAGTGAGACCGACTACAGCCCCAGTGCTGTTGTGTTACCGCTAAGGCTTGGAGTGTAGAAAAAATGCTAAATGAGAATGAAGAGAGATATGGAGGGAACCCAGCTAATTTAGCAGGCTCATGGAGAGAGAGCATTCATCGTAAGAGTGTTGATTAGAACACAAACGTCTAACAAACATCAGTTGAGAACTAGCGTTAACTATGTTAAGAGACAGCCTTGAGTTTTTCCTGCTGTCGATCTAACATATCAGAACATTAGCTTGTTAGCATGAAAAGATTCATCAGAATCAAAGAAAGTGTCCCACAAGGCTCTCCTCCGGGCCCGCTGGTATTCTCACTTGAACATTAATGCTGGTGTTACTCAGCTCCATCAAAAATCTTTGGTGGAAAGAGAATGTAATAAAAAAACAAAACAAAACCGCGATCGAATCCCAATTAGCGAGCGAGCTGCATGTTGATGTGCTGCCGAGACGTGGATGGTGAATCTTTCCCACCGTGCTGTGTGTTGCACTGTGCTGCATTGATCACACTGCAGGTCTTGAATATTGAATTCAGTCCCGATCCCTCTTCAGCAGATGTGTGTCCTGCTCTTCGGCCTCCAGCACGGTTGAATAATTTAAACCTTTTAACACTGGAAAGGGTTTGAGAATTGCCAGCTCGTCAGAATCATCGGAGGATCTTTGTTTCACAGCAAGAGAACGCTAATGCTAACTTCGTTTTTCAATATCGTCCTCCTCTTCTCATTTTTGGGCAAGAGCAGAGTTCAGAGTGAAGATTTAATACTGAAATTACACACGTCAGTATTCAGACCTCTCGGACGTACAGTAACTTAACTTAAGTTGCGCTCGAGTAACTGTCAGAGCTGCGTATAAAATAATAACATGTAAACGAACAGGATGCGCTGGATCGAGTGCTATTCTACAGTATATGTGCTGTATACAACACTCGCCATCTTCTCATTTACATATAAGTATTTTATTTTTCATTTTATGTTATATATATATTCAGGCAAAAAAAAAAAGCTAATTCTTTCTTCAGTTAGTATTTTCTATCCCTGATTTTATTCTGTCAGGTGTAAAGGTGGGTGTTTATGTTTAAAAGGCGCTGGTCTGGACGCTACACGCAGGGGATTTTAATAAAGTTTCCCTGCTTGTAGAATTAAAGTTGGAGACTCTGTGCTTTGTCTGTTTTTGATGGTGCTTGTAAACATTTGTTTTGGTGTGTGTAACCTTGGATGTTCTCTATTTTGGACTTTAAATCTGATGCACTGAGATGGTTGGATCAGCAACTTTCCTTCCAGGCTTTCTGAAACATTGCTCTCTACTCTCATGGCTCTTCTTTTTTATTTTCTTCTTCTTCTTCTTCTTTTTGTTATCTTCTTTATCAGTGTGGCTCTCTGATCTGCTGACATGTAAACTCCATCACACACTTTTGCACCCGAGACCCACCAGCGGTTGTCGAATACGTTTCCATCCTCCACGAGGGACTCTGCTATTATATGTGCTCCTGACAGCGCCATTTTTTCCCCCTCTACAATGCCTCCAGCGTGGATCAAATGGAGACTAGTCTCTCCAGTAGAAAGTAAAGAAAATACAAGGAACTGAGATGAATAGATGTTTGAGACAGAAGCCAACAGAGTGACAGATATTTAACATCCCTCATTTTACATCTGGCCTCGTCTCACTTTGACTGTGGAAGGGAATTACGGCGAGCCAGAAAGGTCAAACCTTACCAGCTTGTAGCAGAACACTAATCATCTCAGCCGGCCCATTTTCCGTACTGACATTCGCTCATTTGTTACGAGCTGTCTGGCAGCTTCAAAGCGCTCTGAGAAGCCACGGGCGGCGTTCGCTTTCTCTTAGCCGCTAAACAAGAATGGAAGGGCTGCATGATGGAGGGGGGTGGAGGAGGTGCAGGAGGGGGTGGGAGTGTGTCTCAGGGTGAGAGTTGGAAAGGATTGTGGTGCTTCATCATCAACGTCATCACCAGCTCAGGCTGGAGAGAAGGACACACTTTATGTAAAATTTATTTGTTCTGGCTTGTAAATGTGACACAGAGTTCTCCAATCTCGCTCGTCGTCCTTCACGGCCTCTCTGACATGCGCTGTCCTTCATAAATAACACGCGTTTCAGCTCTTCTTAAAAAAAAATAAAATAAAAAAAAACTCTGAAAACTTGTGCTCTGACATTCAGGAACTGTTTGAGATAAACAGGACGCAGGCAAGCAAAAAGAAATGTCACGAGATGTGAAGCGGTGAGGTTAATCTAATTTACCTAAAGGGTAATGCGTAGAATAGTATAAATCTCTGCCTCGGGCCACACCCACTTCTTCAGTGATGTCACACAGACGTCTGGATGTGGTTCAGGAACACACGTGACTTCCACGAAGGAAAGCTTCACCGTGTAGCTGAACACTGAGATGTTACCCATCTGGGCGTCCATCTTGGATTATCACGATGCAGTTTTGTGTAAAGTGACTCCACCCACTAGGCCCCGCCTCTCAAAGTGTAACGATTTTATTTGTGTTCATATGAACTTTCACTGCTGTTTCGTCGTCTTTTTGATGTAATAATCACATTACTTAGCTTAACAATGCTAGTCGAAGAAATTAAAATAAAATCTATGTATTAGCCTTGTAGCAAGAAATTAAACATTTCAGGGTTTTTTTTGTTTGTTTTGAGTTCATGACATGTGCTTTTTGTTTACATTCCCACATACCTGTGTTTTGGTGCTGTCTCCGCCCCTCTCCCGTCATTGGTCTGTTACCTAATGTGTGCACCTGGTCCTAGTTCAGTCCTTTATCAGTTTGTTTATTTAAACCTTTCTGTCTCATTCATTGTAGTTTTCTGTTTCTTGTTCATTTTTTATTTAAAGTGTTAATTTTCTAAACTTTTTCAGTGTTAAAGCTATTCCATTTAAAAAGTAATTAAATCATATTGTTTATTAATAAAGTACGTTCATTATTTCTTATTATTTTTATTACCATTATTTATTTAATGTGTATACAATTAGTTTTTTATTAGCTATTGTTATCATTTATTTTAGTCTTTATTATTAGTACAACCATTTATTTAATACAAAGTCTGAACTTTATTTGATTTCTATTTTTAAATAAAATTTTGTAGGCATGAATATCCTTGAAGTTTATTTTTTTCCTTTTTTGGTTTTTGCTCTTTTGAAACTTTTTTTTTTCTTTACTGGTTCACTTTGCTCTTTATATCGTGTATCAGAGAAACGTCTTCACGTATCGTGATATAATATTTCGGCCGTATCGCCCGACCTTATAGTGGACATTTGTGTGGATTTTTCTCTTTTAGGTAACTGAGAAAATTCAGGCCATACTTTTTAGGCATTATTATGGGCTGTATTACATGTAAGTATTGGGTTATCTTAGAGCTGAAGGTAAATGAGCTGCTGGAGCTGAAACTCTGGTGTTGTTATTATCTCCTGGGTTTGAAATGTTCGCAGTTGCTCTGGTCTATCTGGAGTGACCCATTCTCCAAATTCAATTTCCTGCTAATAGTAAGCAGCCTTTCAGTCCCCGGCTGCCTAACGAGAGACATATGATGTGTAGCTCGAGGGCAGAGATAACACACTCGCGAGTGGACAGTGGCGAGCGGGATTATTACAGCGACGCCTTCCATTTAGCAAAGAAAGTCAAGGCGAGAGAAGAGATGAGATAATTAGACTTTGATTAAGACTAGAGGGAGCAGGGACTCGCAGATGAGGTAAAAAAAAAAAAAAGATTCATGTGTCATATCTGAAATATATCTGTGAGAATCCAGCTCGGATAATCGGACGCTTTCCTGCAGAACGATGCCTCGAGGCGATCTCCAAACCAGTCTCCTTCACACACACACACACACACACACACACACACACACACACACACACGTGTTTAAAATCATCCCCAGTGTAACGCACACTCAGGACGTTTTAACCGCTTGACCTGACGAGGCAGTGTTCAGCATCAGTTTCATCTAATTACCCATAATCCCCTGCTGTAATCCATACACACTTGCTTTGGGTATGAATCTTCACGTAAAATTTCACACACATCGCACATTTTCACAATTTTATGATATAGTTACATATAAAATGCACAAACTACAAATTTTTACACTTTTAATTCATTTCACATGCGACTCTTTTACGCATGATTCGTTCGTTTTCATTTGTGATTCTTTTTATTTTGATTCTTTTACAGATGATTCATTTATTTCCACACAGTATTTTTTCATATCTCGTGTTTTTTCTCTCTCTACATTTCATGTCGTTAATTTCTTTTCAGGTTTCATTTTCACACTCTTCATTTACTTTCACGTGTGACTATATCCACGATTCGCTTTCGATTCACACGTGATTCATTTGCAATTGACTCATTCATTTTCACATGTAATTTTTTCCCCCCAAATTTTATTTTCACATTTTATTTTATTTGACACGATTCATTTTCAAATAGTTTTATGTTCACATTTTTTCCTCAAATAATTCATTTATTTTCGCATGTGATTTTTTTTTTTTGTTTACATAGATTATTTGTGATTTTTACGTTTTATATATTTATGTCACTTCCCCCACATGATTCATTTATGTAGATCGTATGGTTTCATTTATGGCATATTGTTCACCTATCACGTGTTTATTAGCGTTTCCATGCAATTTCAAGGTATAACATGCGCACAATCACATATTATTCACACACACACACACACACACACATGTGATATACTGTACATATTTGTTCCCATAAGGGTTCCACACATGCATTTTATTATATCTCGTGTTGTTCAGTGTTGTTCTCTGTGCTCCGCAGCGCACACTCGCATGAAAAAAGTTTCTGGAAAGAAAGTCTCGAGCGCTGCAGATTTCCAGTTGAGCTGCAGTGCAGCACGAACGCTCGGTCAGTCGCATGCATTTATATTCACTTACAGCTCAAAATGGCCGCCTGTGCAATTACGAAGTCCCGGGATCAATTGTTAATTTAGCTTAGCCACGCGCATTTCCAGTCAGCTGGCACTGTAACTTGGAGTCCAGGTCTCGAGACCCCGATAGAACAGACGTGTTCGAGTGTCTCTGAGAGTAATTAAACAATTCACTCTGGGTTTTTTTTTGTTTTTTTGGAAAGGCGAGCGCTCGGCAGGGGTTGAGCACGACCATGTGTGACACACGTGTAACTCATATCAGCCATGAGAACGTAACAACAAACACATTTCAGATTCCGTGAGAACGAATACGAGGGAGATGAAAGATGCTGGTTACGAAACGCGAGCGTCAGGAGCAGCAAGGGTGTGTTTAATCCTTCCTGCTGTTTCACTGTAATTCAGCTCGGTATGTTAAATCAGTTAACCATGGCTCAACGTTTGAACACTGTGTGTGTGTGTGTGTGTGTGTGTGTGTGTGTGTGTGTTTCATGCTGTAACTTTATCTGGAGTAATTCTCAAGCAAATCAAGTACATCCTGGGTTGGTGTCTTGTTATAGATAATAATAATAATAATAATACAGATTAATGATTAATCTCTGGATTGTGATTGGTCAGAACTGATGATTACTTTTCTCTAGCAGCAGCTCTGACAGGACTGCAGCTGAACATCACAGAGTTATATTCATTCTCTCATTCTAATACTGCATGTTATCCTTTAATATGGTGACATTTTCTCCAGGGTAAGGAGATGTTTATTACGTAACGTGTACGGAAGGAAGGAGTCTCCAGTGTCAGCGCTGTGTAACAGTCAGGGGTAAAGCTGTAACTTTTCAGAAGTTTTCCCACATCTTCAGCACAGAGGAGTTTAGAACGTTTTTCTGACGTTCCACAACGTTAAATGTAACTATAAATGGACAAAAGTACGACGTGTCATTAATAATTAATAAATACGTGTTGTTAAATTGCTGTGGTATAAGAGGCATAACTTAACTGTCCCTCAATCGGTCCCTGGTGCTGTCTCGTACTTTCCTTATATGGTCGTAGTTTCCTGTTGTCATTGCAGCCCTGTCTGACTAGTTTGTCTGTTTAAACGTTGTGTTTGCAAAGTGCTGTGTGTCTAACGCTAAGCTAAACCTTTTGTTTTCACTGCTTTTGTCATCTGGATCTCTTTTATTTTCTCTTTATTCTTCCTCTTATTATTATTATTATTATTGATGACCTCACTCTGTTCTTGCTAACCCGAGCTTTCACCCCTGCTTTCGGTCCTAAATATAAATTCTCGGATTTCCCCCACATACAGGAGATAAAAGCTGGAAGTAAAACAAAAAAAAAAGAGATGATGAAGACACTAGAGCAGAGTCATACGCTAGTTATTTATTCCAGACTTCCCTTTTTATCACCTCCTAATTTTATCCATGCACCGACTGCTCCTCTACACACATCACACAGTCCCGGGATCTGCCTTTAAACAGCGTAAACACAAAGCTAAATACAAGCACGAGACCTTCTCAAACCACACACGCACACACACACACACACACACGCATAAGTGAACAATTACACCGATTTTCGCTCTGATCGGCTGCTAATGGGCTCCAGGTTGATTCCCGAAGCTGCTGTTGCTGTCCTGGGTTTCATTTCAGCATCTGGTTTGCGTTTGTCTTCTCTGAAAGATCTCCTCTCAGCACGCGCTGTTTGTTCCGTAAATCCTCTCAGCACCGGAAATGAAGAACACGATACAGGTGTTGACAAACGCTGCAGCAGCGCTGAGAGGAAACCACGTAAAGCACTCCAGAGCAGCTCGGGAACAGGCCGATAACCTCCCGAGCTACCGAGTGAGACGGAGATTCTCCCAGAGCTGAACCTCTACACGCTGATCAGTGAGCAAACAATTCACAAATATTAACGTGGCAGTCATTGTTAAGGCTCTGAAAGATAAATAACAATGGCCCAGGAACACTGCTGCTGCGAGAACCTGAAAATCCAAACCAAACAAAATCAACTGAAAAATCCTGAAACTCGATCCGTGAACTTGTTCAAGGTGGAAACGTTCTAATAATAACTCGAGAGATAAAGTCAGATCAAACGCTGATGTTGTCTTGACAAAGATAGATAGATAGATAGATAGATAGATAGACAGTGTGAAAGAAAGAAAGAAAAAGTAAAAAGACTAAAAAGGAGAAAGAAAGCCATCAATTACACATTTATATTTAATTTTTGTCTGTTTATAGTTATACTTAATGTTTATAGAAACGAGTTAGTTCCTGTTCTTGCTTACGTTATAGCAGCTATAAACACTCATTCCCTCACCATCCCTCTCTCTATTCTCTCTCTCTATTCCCTCTCTCTATTCTCTCTCTCTATTCCCTCTCTCTATTCTCTCTCTCTATTC
>JANDJT010000164.1:732784-768620 GCA_024331685.1 Stegophilus panzeri
AATAATAATAATAATAATAATAATAATAATAATAATAATAACCCTGCTTGCTATTGATCTACTGTAGGGGTAATATGACAAAAAATTTAAATCCAGCAGTCAGAAGAAAACCCCTTTTTAGTGAAACATGTTAAGATTAATATGTCAAAACAAAAAAGTAAAAAATTTGAATAAATCCCTTCTTGTTATTGATCCATATTGATATAAAAAATAAAGAAAACAACAAAAACAATCCTGTGTGTAAACAGCGTATGTGTTCTGTATGTAGATATAGAGTTTAATCATGATTTACACCGTCATTCAATAAAATAAAACACTCGTCTTTTCTCTGGACTTCCTTTCCACCTCAGACAAAAACTTTTTATGTACCATATTTAGGCTTTTTTTTATGTTTTGAATGAATTGGATGGAAATCTGCCAGGAGTTACATTTATAATTACTGTATTTATTTATTGTTTTATTCTTCATGGTATGTTCTGTGTAGCGTTTGTGTTTATGAGATAAACTCCAGAATTCAGAAGGTGGTGTGAGGACCGCTGTTGGTTTTATTTTAAAGTAGCATCTCAGTGAAGGCCAAAAAACAAACAAACAAACAAAAAAAAAGCCACCAGACCCTAAACTTTCAAACGGCCGCGCTTTACGTTTCCTCCTGCTTGTGCGTGGGATTAAAGTGTATTAGTATTTAAAGACCAGAACACACATTTTTCCTTCCTGACGTGAATAATGGCATCGTTTGTTCCTTGGCTTTCGTCCACCGAGGCTGCTACGTCTCTTTTTTTTGCTCCTGCTCACTGTAATGATGTGCTATAAGAGGCTGGATAAATGCAGGCCACGGTATCAGACCATGAGATCACCATGGTTTCCATTTCCTGAGAAAATACGAGCGGTAAAAGTACAGCGAGCGTACAGTCGAGTCCAGCGGCGAGGCGTGTTATTAGTATTATTATTATTATTATTATTGAGTAATTCCAGTGTGATGGATGTGACATATGAACTCAAATTGAACTGTAAACTGTCTCACCAATGCTGAACTCCTTTATCTGGTCATTTATTTATTATATTACACACACACACACACACACACACACACACGCGCGCGCGCTAATTAGAAGAAAATATATAGATATACAGATATATAGATATATGCAGTGTGTACAGTACATGGTGGTGCCTCTGGTGAGTGTTTGTAGCTAGCATACTTAGTTAGCATGCACTGCTAACAAAGCTAATATGAAGCTTGGCATGTAACATACTTCGTGTTCCATTTACGACCACACTTTTTCACTTTGTTAAAATATTCCAATAAATATCAAGTACATTTTAAAGACGTATAAATAGTAAATGGTGTGCTGGAGGCTAGGTTTTGGCCACTATCCTTTCTCATCAGAGCTAAAAACGCTGGACAGACGGTACACAGCTACGAGCGACGCCACTAGCGCTTGCTCCAGGGTTAATGTCTCCATGGTAACCAATTAGAATCAGGCTTTGCCCTATTACTGCTTGTACAAAAACGAACGCTTTAACAAAAAATGTTGCCTAGAAATGAATCAGGATTGAAAAGTGAACGTGTCGTCAACGTGCACGTCGAGCGAATCAATAATTACTTGAAATTCCACTCGGAATAAATGCATCTGACTTAAACCGGTCTCCGTATCGGGAGCTAAAGCTAAAGAGTTCGATTGGTTTGGGCGTGTCCGTGTTTACTGCGTGCTTATAGTGCGTTGTTTAATTGCACTTTCCTCCAGAAGCTGCTTTTAGCTTTTACTGCAGCTCTTCTTTCTTTCTCCTTCGAGTGGATGATGAGCTGGAGGGAGGACACGTTGATCCCTAATGACATGCTCCATTACTCCCTCTGTTAATCTGCAATAAAGCTAATTGCTGGCTTCTCCGACTCCCGACTCCGACCCCCTGAACAACACGCCGCAACCACGTCGTATAAAACCCGTGCACATAAAACTCTGCTGTCGGGGACTAATAAAATAAATAGGAGGGCTTTGTGCAGCTCTGTAATCACCTGCAGGAGTGCACTAACTCAAAGCCGAACTATTCTGCCAAACGATTTGCTTAATTATTTGGCAAAACCTCTCGATTTGGGGCTTATAAAACAAACCGAGATTCATTCAAGGGTCATCTTATCCCAACTGGAAGTGAACTACAACTTTTAAAAATGTATTTTACACTGTTACGCACAGCCTTGTCTGTTTTGTTTTTGTTTTTTTTTTTTAAATCTGTAGAATCATCTGGAAAAGCTGTTGTTTGGGGCGAATAAATCGATCCGAGGCCCACAGTAGCACGGCGTCCACCTGCTGGGAATTTAAAGACATGAACAAACGCCCTTATATAGCAACAGGAAGTGAACTGCTTTTATTTTCTTTGTTTATTTTCCGAAATGGCCCGCAGCGCCGTCTGGATAATCAAATCACCTGCGCTAATAAACAACATGAGATCTTCACCTGATGAGATCTCGGAGATACAAACAACCCTAACAAGAGCTCTTTTGTCCTGCTAACTTTATAATCTCTGGAAAAATCACCCACAGCCTCGTGTGTTTGTCACATTTGTTTAATTATCTGAGCTTCACACAGTGACGCATATTATTGTGGGTACGAGCTGCCTTGTGCATTAAAGCTCTAGTGTTTGACACGGATAGAGCGACATGGAGCCTGCTGAAGCTCAGGATTCACCTGGCGAGAGCACAACGAGGTGACCAAACCCTAACTCTTGCTTGTTTTATCCTTTTCATCTCATCTGTTTTTCATATTTGCTTCTGGTGATGTCTCTGAGGCTTTTCAGCGTTCTGGTGCTAAAAAACAACTCTCATGCTGGGATTAATAAAGCCATAAGAAACAATTAAAAAACCTTCTTCATCATAACATCCACCTGGTAGGATAATAAACCCTAACTAGGGCCCTTTTGTTATCTTTTAATCTCTGAAATCAGACACAGCCTTGCCTGTTTGTCATATTTTCTTCCAGTGATGCCTCGGAGGCTTTTGAGCTTCCTGGTGATTAATAAAGTGTTAAGAAACAACAAACAACCTTCTTCATTACATCATCCACCTGGCAGGAGCTTGAAGATGCAAATAAACCCCGACTAGGGCTCTTTATTCCTTCTGGAAAACAGAGCTTTTCATTTTAATTCCTCAGATCACTCACAGCTCGTCCATTTCTCAGACACCGGTTATCATGTGGTACGACTCTTGTTTGGGATTCCTAAAGAGATACGAGAAGTTCTTCATCACAGCATCCACTTGATGGGAAGCTGAAGATGCAAACGACCTTAACTCGGGCTACGCTGTTATCTTGTAATCTCTGAATTCATAAACATCGTCTGTTTGTTTGTCATATCTGCTCATGGAGACGCCTTTGGAGCTAAAAAACCTCTCACGCTGGGAGAGTTCAATAATAGCAATAAGAAATCTTCTTCATCACAGCATCCACAAAGATGCAAATAAACCCTAAATAGGGCTCTTTTTATCCTTTCTGAAAGTCAGGCTTATCATGTTTGCACAGATTGTGGCCACGCGGTGATTCGTCTTATTCTTACGAGCCGCACCGTGAATAAAACTCTGATGTTTCAGACTAATAAAGCGACGAGAGTCCTTCTGCAGCTCAGGATCGTCCTGGTGGGAGACAGACGATGGAAACGATCCTAACTAGGGCTCTGGTACTTCTTCCTCAAAGCGAACAATGCATCCTGGAGCAATAGCGCTAAGCGCACGAGGTTTTGCCAATTATCAGCTGGTGTTCAGTAACAAACATGGAGCGCAGGAAAGAGGTTCAGCTTCAGACGAATTGCTTTTGTATTCTTTTCTCACCTGCATGTACGCTTTTCTTTCTCGAGCATAATTACCGCTTGGCTGAAAGAGCAAAAAAACAAAAAACCCCACGAAGCACCATGAATCAAAACCCGGCTTGTTATAATTTCCAGTGACACGTGTTATTCCCGTGTTATTCCGGAACGTTCCGAGGGACGGCGTTAATCACGATGTTTTACTCCTCAAATATTTGCATGTTGCTTCAGCAACCTGTGAAATTACACAAATGAGAGGGGGAAAAAAGAGGAAGATGAAGAAGGATGATCGCACCGCCAGATGCTCGCTATTCATCTGCTCGGTGACGTGTCGTGATTGCCTGGACTCTCATCATCATCAAGCGGCCGCGTGCCGTAGCACACTGCTAATGAGAACGAAACACGACGGGGAAAATGATCATCAATAATCAGTAAGCCGAGGTACTGTTCCCACCATGAAGATGATTATTTTCCTGTAACCCCAAGTGTTTTATTCCTCTGACACCACAGCACGTTTCCCACTTGATTGAAAGAATGACTTTTTTCATTTATCCGTTTATAGTTACATAGTAGATTGTCGATGAAACGAGTTCCTTTTCTCAGTTAGAAACACTTGTTCCCACACTTGCCTCTCTTTAATCTCTCTGTTCAAGTTAATAAGACAAAAACAAAACAAAACACAAAGCGCTGACACCGGAGACTCCTTCCGTAAATGTTAAGTCAACGTCTTATAGCAAAATATCAACGCTTATACACGTTTTTACTTTGTTTATTATTAGTGGAGTGTCCTCTGTGTACGTCCCTGTGAATGAGCTGTTGCTATAGAAACGATATTAATTAATCAGTGAACACTTTCTGACCAATCACGATCCGGAATTCAACATCGCCGTGGTGTAAATGTGGAGATTATTTCTACAGACAGCGGCGACGCGGACGCGAAACTCGGCTCGGTGACTCGATAACGTGACTTTTGCGAGTCAGTAGAGAAACCCGTCACTTGCTCTCTGTTGTGTTCTCGGTCGCACGCGTTCTCAATATTTCATGCAGCAGAGCGTCGGCCGGGTGTGTAATGAAGGGTAGGTCAAGAGCTTCATCCAGCTTCTCTCCTACAAACAGAGACCGAAAATGTCACACAGGCCGCGAGGAAAGCAGGCTGAACTTTTCTCCTCGTGCCACACACACACACACACACACACACACACACACACACACACACATACATGTTCTTCTTATTCCTCTTCATCTCTCAGCTAGACGAGTTTATATTCACCTCCAGCGCTCGCTTTTCTTCTCCATCACAACCTTCTGCTTCATCAGCAGCGTTAACAAGTACCGAGGGTTCCTGATGTTCCAGATGTTCCATTCATAATTTGCCGATAAGAAAATAAAGAGCTGAATGGAAACGTCTAAGTGAAGGATCTGAAAGAAGCTGATTGAATCAGGTGAAATGTAGAAAACCATGTTTATAAGTGTAAAAGCTATATTTTCATCCAAGAAGGAACAGCCAATGGAAATGTTCACTCACATGTCCAATAGTGGTCTTTAATTTCCAATTTTTTTTTTACTTTAAGTAATAGATAAAGAAATTTTCAAGCATGTGTACAAGAAATCCAAGGTTTTATTCAATTGCAGTGTGTAGTTAACACACACAAGACTCACAATGTTTTTCATTTACCTGCTGAAGTATGTTAATGATATGGCGGTAATTGCCCAGCATACGCCAGTGTGTGTGTGTGTGTGTGTGTGTGTGTGTGGACCAAGTAGAAATAAAAATAACTAACAGAACTGACACAATTACATAAATAAATAAGCTTAAGTGTTTTTTTTTTAGTGTTCGTTATAATGTAGGCTGTAATAAACTTTCGAATCTGATCTTATCTAATCTAATCTCCTCTAATCTAATCGTTAACAAACGACTTTTGTGCAGTTCCATATACTTTTCTGTAATTAAATGTAGCATAAATCTGAGAATCATTGCAATACGGTATTTTATACAGTATCTAACCCTATGCTGCTGAGTTCTGGATTCTGATTGGTCAGAGGGTGTTGATTAGTTGTCTATAACAGCGGCTCTGACGGTCGCGCAGCGTCACATCACAGGCTCATTTATAATTAATGTGCTCGTTCTGCCTAATACGTTATGGTTTCTATAGTAACGGCTCCGTCACAGGGACGTGTACATCGAAAGCTCAACGTAAACAGATTAAAAAATAGTTTTCTGTAAGGAGAAATGTGTTTACGGAAGGAGTTTACGGAAGGAGTCTCCAGTGTCAGCGCTGTGTAACAGTCAGAGGTGAAGCTGTAACTTCTTCAGAAGGCTGGTGAAGGAACGAGTGTTTATAGCTGCTGTAACGTAAGAGACAACAGGAACGAAGTAATGTGTCGTTGTATTTTTAAATGAAATAAATAAATAAATAAGTTTTAGAGAATGGTTGGGAAATCGCTGTGGTGTAAGAGGAATAAAACCCTCCTGAGTGAAGATGGTGGATCTGCTGTGCATCTCGCTGCAGTGCTTTCGCTTGTGTAAGATATAGTATTCATGGCTCTAATCCTTGAGCCGATACAAAGGATTATGAGAAACGGGGCTGGGTTTTATTCTGCTGACCATCTGATGGGCTTTGGTTTCTAAAGAGCTGCTGCACATTGGTGGCCTTTTGGCTTTGAGATAATGAAAGGTTTAAATCGAACACCGGCGCTGCTTTGTCAACACTGAATACCGAGCAGGCCTAATTACAACTCGGGGCGGACAAAAAGCCTGGAAGGCAAAGCGGCTTGACCTCCGTTTTCAGTTTCTAGAATAAAAAAAGGCTAAGAGAGAACTGGACATGTGGAACAGATGAGTGTAGAGAGAGACTCGGGACAATTTCCTGCTGGATCAGTTTCTTTCTGGATCTTCAAACGTTCACCAATACATCGGCGATAAATACGTCTCTCGATCCGATACGGACGATTTATAAAGAGCAAAGTGAACCAATCGGGAGTTTGTTTACTCCGGGAAAACACTGACGAGTTTGAGTGACGAGTTCGAGGTTTTTATCCTCGTCAGGGTCCATTAAACTTGAATAGATATGCAAATTATTCTCTTTTTCATCCTTCCTTTCTTCCTTTTTTTTAAAACGACGAGCTATTATCTATTATTATATTATTAGAACTCATTGATTCTGGCGATTGATCTTATATCAAATATATATAATATATATTTCCTGTGGAGGAATTTTCCTGCTAAATTCCTCAATGAAGGTGAACGATATAAAAAAAGAGAGATAAACCCGTGAACATCTGCTGTTTTATTGAATCTTTTTGGCGTGCACAGAGAAATAAAAAATGCCTGCACATGTTTTCATAGTCTAATTTCAGTGAGAGGGGAAAAAAAGAAAAAAAGATTTGATCTTGAGTTTTTCTTTGTGTGTCATTTTCTCTTTGGATTAAAACCAGGGAAAAAGAGAAAGGGTGAATAATTTATTTAGTTCTGCTCCTCGTAGCCGCTAATGGGAAGCGGTTTGGGTCACAAAGGCAAGCGTTTTGTAAATGAGGCCGATAAACCTTTGGGCTAGACAAGGCAGGTTTTGTTTGACACAGGAATTCGCTGTTTTTGCTTGTCGAGTGCTCTGGGAAGGCAGGATGTGTAGCGGCTTCACAATGGCTCTTTCAGCCCATGAGTCTCAGATGCGAGGAGACGCTGTCCCAGCCTCCTTTCACTCCGTCCTAATCTCTTTATCAGGCCTCCACAATGGCGGATTCACATCTCGGCTTCGCATACGAGAGGCGCAGAAAGGCCACCGTTTAACCCTGCGAGAATAGCTGGAGGAAAAAAAAGTTTTTCAAAGTGTCTGGGTCTCATCTCTCTCTCTCTCAAAAAAAACAACAAAAACCCAAAACTGTAGCTAAAGGAGTAAACAAACCGTAAGAAAGGGATTGTGTTCTCCTCCGTCTGCTCGCCCACTCTGTTTAGAGCAAACTGTCAGACCCGGTTTGTGTCACTGACTGAATTCGGCGTCCGTAGAAAAATAGACGACGTTGTGCCTTTATTTACAAACCTTGAGAGACAGAGAGATGGGTTCTTCTGTGGGTTCTGTGGTTCCTTGATGATCTTTAAACGTATGGAAAGCGCATTCGTGCATTCACATGCCGTGTGGTCCTAAAACGGGACTCGAGAATAAATGCGAATCTGAATGCGAATCGGACAGTAAATCGAGTCGATTCACTGATTCATTCCAAACGAATAAATTCCAAACGATTCGATTAGTTCAGTAGCGTAAACACTGACTCGGTTTTGTGGCGTCGTAAAAAAACGGTGTCGCTTTAACAGAGCTTTTTTTAAAGCACGGCTTTAAGCTACATTTGTGTAAATCGCTACTTTTACCGGTTTCTTGGATAAATTCTTGAATAATAAAAGAGGATTCAAATGTCGAGTCGATTCACTGATTCACTGGTTTTCAGTCCGTCCCTCCAGGATTTAGAGATTTCGTGAAATTAATGCAAAATCGAGCAAACCGTTGTTTGTTGTTTGCCGAAACCGTCTTCGATTCACGTCTTCGATTCTTACGAAACCATCTTCGATTCTTCGAGTACAGTATTTACCAACAAACATCACTGCGAAAGAGCGTGCACAACCATTTCGTGCGATTTGAGCAGTTTTCTGCAAAAAAAAAAACAAAACACTCGCAAATTTAGAGAAAAGCCGCAGCAAAATCGAGTGTTTCAATGTTTAGTAATTCAGTAGCGTAAACACTGAGTCGTAATAAACGATATAACAAGCAGAATTTCATTCTAAATGGTGTAGCTTTAACAGAGTTAAGCTAGTTTGGCTACTTTTGCATAAATAGCTACTCTTAGCAGTTTCTTGAATAAATTCTTGAACATAAAATGTTTTTAATAACTGATGAAAATAAAAGCAGTTCTAAATGTACTGTAGGTTTTATTCATGTTTTATTCCCCGTACTCTCACCATAGTTTTTAAGAGAATTTTTAACTTTTGTACGTTTACAGTAAGGCGGGTTTCATTTCCGGCGTTGTGGGTGGCCGCACTGTTTCTCTTCCTCATTAGCCTAGCCAGCGTTAGCATCACAACAGTACAACTGGAGGACATGGAGCGCGTTTAGTGGAGCGTCGTAAACCTGTGATGGAGAAATCTGTCCCTGCTGAGAGACCTGAAGGGCAGAAAGGGGCAGAAAGGGGCTGATAATGACGTCCTGAAACTAAAGGCCACCTGCGTGCAGCATGCCGTTCATATCGCTTCTCCTCCACACAAAGCAAACGAGTCTCGCTTCCACCACTGTCATGCTAAACGCTGTTTTATTGCCCTGAATGACCGAGAAGTTCTCTTTTCAACCTGCTTTCAGTGTTACTGAAGCACACTCGTGTGATTACTGACCCGAAAGCTGACGACCGGTCGAACGGCTCTCTGTGGAAACTGTGGGAGCAGAAATAAGCAGGAAGTGTCTGACATAAGGGATTCATTTGGACATTTACATAACGTTAGCTTTGTTACTTCATTAGATGCTTTTATTCAATCCAACCAGCAACACTCTGAGGTTTAAAGGGTCTCGATAGAGTTCACTTTATTCTCTCCATATTCGATAAATACATAGCAAGTTGATCACTTGAAGAATTATTAGATGAGTTAGCATGCTAAATCTCGATTAGCATGCTAAAATTTACAGCAGCGTGCTGGATTACACCACTTCACAGTGAACCGACTCGATTCATGATTCATTGTTTTTCAGTTTGATTCGATTCAGTTCAGTTCACTGAACAATTTGATTCGATTTTGAGACGTATGTCTGTGTTTATTGTAAAATCGTGATTCATTCACATCTTAGCATTTATGAACAATTATTAACAAAGTTCAGATCAGATTTTTCCAGTTGAATTGAATTGATTCTGTATCATCTTAAAGAAAAAAGCGCTTGTGTTTCCGGGTTAAAAGTTGGACACGATCCGATCGTCTCTTCCAATCACAATTAAAACGTTTCTGATTTATTTTTCCCGAACTGCCAGATTGTGACTCAGCGGTTTCAAAATCTACAATCTCATTGGTCCAGAAACCAAAATATTGCGCTGAGACGTAAATGTCCTTTATTTCAGAAACTTGAGATGGTAATCATTTGATGATTCAGTTAGTTAGCACATCACTTAGCATTCACAAGTTTTATCAGGTGCATTGTATTGTATCAGGCTAGCTAACTAGCTAACTAGCTAAACAACACGGATGAAAACAGCTCTGAGTCGCATGTCTTTGTTTTTGTGGGGTTTTTTTTACATAAAAATTCTTCTCTCTCACTTAAAGAACTGAGAAGCCATGATGCTCTAAAGACAGATAAAAGATACGGACGCTAAAATGACTACTTTACCTTCTGATTGAAAACGAAGACACTAGCGCTTTATATTTTATACTACAGCCTGAGTCAGTGTGCAGGAAATATTTTCTATATTCGTCAGCAGGTCAGAATGATGAACCCTCGTCCTTGAAGGTGTTTATGGAGCTCGGCCTCCGGTTTTCGTCTCAGCAGGAGACAGATGGACAGAACACTATCATTAAGAATAATAAATAAAAAAACAGAACGCTGACTCGCTTTCTCTCTCAAGGTCTTTGCAAAGTTGTTTAGATGAAAAGAAAAAACTGTAAACATAGAAGGACGAAAATGTGTTTTCTTCTTCAAGTGCTCGAGTAGAGCAGTTTCTCTGACTGATGAACATCACCGTCAACAGGATAAAGATTTATTACATTCTTATTCATTTTTATTGCATCTATCTTATGTTATTTATATCTAACCCCGTTAAAAGCAGTTTCCAAAGTTCACAAGTAATTTACAGAGCAATTATTATTATTATTATTATTATTATTATTATTATTATTATTATTATTATGTATTGTATTGTCCACAAGGGAAAAAGCTGAACTAGCTAGCTAAGTGAGTTATCCCTTTTACAATAACAAGTAGATTGTTATTATTATTATTATTATTTTTTATTATTATTTATTTATTTATTTATTTCTGAAAGAAAGAAAAGCCCAGAGCCCCGTCCTCGTTTTTCTGTTTTGTAATTTCACTTTATTGAAGTTCATAAACCTGGTGTCGGGATGCCGAAATAAGCAAAGCGAAAAAAAACTCCTTTAAAAATACATGTTTTAAACCACAAAAATGTCGAGAGAACTTTCAGAATTTATTGATTGAGAGTTCAGAAATTCGGTTAACTTTTTTTTATTGACATTTTTATTTATCATGGAACGCGGTGGATTTAGGAGAGTGAGAACTTTCCACTTTGACATTTTTTACATATCGCAATCATTTCGGGACATTTCCTCACATCATTATGTTGCAATTAAATAAAAGATGCAGATTTTGGTCATATTTTTCCTAAAGCCGGATTTTTAGACGATACCGACCGGTTGAGCTGCCGTCCAAATGGATTTTTTCTTTCAAACAAAAATCTAAAAAAAACAACATTGTGTGAGATAACTATCGCGATTATATCGTATGTGTGATTATCGGCACACGCCTGATCCGCACTGCTGCCTATTCTAACCATCACACACACACACACACACACACACACACACACACACACACACACACAATCTCAGTTTATCTAAGTACCACATAAGCTTACAGTTTGAATGGAAAATTCCTGGGGAGAGGGCGAGAGAGGTAGGGTGAGACGGGGGATATCTCTCTCTCTCTCTCTCTCTCAGGGTCATCAGTATGCAGTGTGTGTCGTCACCGTCCGCTCCATCAGCTCGGCTTTTCAATTACCGACCGAGGCTGAGGGGGAAAAGCAGCTCTACAAAAGCCGTGGCATAAACCATTTATAGTGCTCCTCCGTCTCGGCCCCGGTGCCAGCCTGGGCGCGACGCTTCATTTACAACGAGAAATTAATCGAGACGAACAATAACTCTTTACGACTGGACGCAGGGACGCTCTGTAATTCCAGAGGGTCGGACTTAAAGATATAAAAACTTGAAATGAAAATTGGCCTAGCGTTTTAGTTAATTGGCTTTGTTTGTGTGTGTGTGTGTGTGTGTGTGTGTGTGTGTGTGGTAAGGAGCCATTAAAGACCAACATTTCTGATTACAATAATCCAGATTAGACAGATTAGAGAGATAGATCCAAAAATAACCGTAAGGAGATCAAAAGTAAACAGCTATAGAATAAAATTAAATATACAGTATACATAAAATAATAGAACAAATACTATAATACAATTTTTTTTAAAATAATTTAATTGTTATAAAATAAAATGATATAATGAAATAATAAAAAATACAATCATAAAATAAAATAATAACGAAACTATAAAATCCAAAACAGTTGAAATACGTTCAATTAAATGCTTCATTTATATTTAAAACAATTCTTTTATTATTTTTTTTTAAACATTTATCTTTTTTAATATCTATCATATTAAAGCAAAAGTAGACAGGAGGCTGTTAATTGATCCAATTCTAAACATTTGATCAAATAATAAATAAATAAATAAATAAAAACTGCATTAATGGTTCAGAGACTTTCATCTCCTGCTAACTGTTCCACAATGGTACGGCCCGTCGTAGGGGTGTTCAGAATTGTAATTAACGTGTATTTTTGTGTTATTGTAGTATTTAACTATTAAAATGACTCAGCCTGTGTAATCTTAGCATGCGCACACGTTTTTCTCTTTACTTTCATTTATTTATTTTAATTTATTTTATGTTAAAGTCTGAAGTTAGAGGTCAGACTCCCCCGCCCACAAAAAACCCAAACACTCACATAATCTAAGACTTGATTCTAATTTGCTGTAAAAACAACCATTTATTACTGCAGAGACACTGTACAGTGTGTGTGTGTGTGTGTGTGTGTGTGTGTGTGTGCGCTAATGTAGGTGTTAAATCACCAGTGTGTTAAATTCATACATTGAAACTATTATATATTGCACCATTGACAGAAACTGCACTGTATCTGTAATATATGATGTATGCTGTATGATGTATCACAAACTAAATCCTCGTCTCTTTCATGAAAACACAAAGAATTAACTGTATTTTCAGAATTAAAAGACTTTTAAAAGACCCTTTATAGCAGGAAAGTCATTTAGCCGAGTGACCTATATGATAAAAATGTTATTTTTGTCACAGGAGTTATGCTAGGCGTGATGCTAGAGTGCTTACAGTAAACTGTAGCTCAAATAACATTAAAACAAAACCCAGAAATATACATGTGATAGCAGGGATCAGCGTAGAGGGTGGGGTGCATTTTAGCACCCCACCCTCTACTGGTTGTGAGGTGAACTGCAACTGCTACTGAAAGCGTATGTGTTTTTTTCTTCTTCTCCCTATCGAAACTAATGTTGTGTCTGACTGAAGCTCGTAACTCAGAATTTTCAACCAACAACCAGGAAACACCCGAGAAAACAAAACAAACAAACTTAGAATTCCTTCTCGGAAAGTCCACAACTCCTGAAATCCAAGTTCAGTGCATGACATCGTACCAACATGGCCGCTCACAGCATCTGCAGTAAACAGAATAGCACTTCTTTACTGTAAATACTGTATAAACACCTGTATATTTTACGCATACGTATATATTCTGTAGATCAATCAATATACAGGCATATTTGCTTGTTAAATCTATAGCGCTATAGAGTTTGAGGTAAATGTAGGCTACTCATCACGGTTAGCTGGAAAAAGACAGAAATGGAGGCGTCCATGTTTTTCCCTCTCTCATTCTAGCTTGAATCCTTTTTACGTAATGTAGTTCCGACTTCGCAGTTTTGAGGTACCTTTTAAGGGAAAGTGGGCAGTGCTCAATATGAGTGTTTGGGCTAGGGGCGGGGCTTATTTCAGGGTCAGAGAAATTGAATGAAACTTATTATTATTATTATTATTATTATTATTACAGAAGGTTTCAACTCATTTGATGCAACTTAATGCATAGAAAAAGCGACGTACATCTTTTTTCCCCACTATTTTTCCAACAATAGCGATTTCACCGTTGACATTGCCCATGTTGGGATTATTCAGCGAGCTTTTATCCTGCTGGCTGTTGGTTTTTGTATCACACACTTTGTGCTGAAGTGAAAGACGGCTGCAGGCAGACAGACAGGCGTAATGCGGCCTATTTCAGAAAGGTTAAGAAGAAAATGAATGATGCATTATTCAGGTCTGGAGGGATGAGCTCCATTTCATTATGGTATGAATTATTTCACATTTCTGTCCTATTCACATTGACGGGAAGACGGCAGTGCGGGCAAAAGACGAGTGTGTGAGACGCTTATTCAGATCAAAACGCCGGCGAGTGAGGACAGGAAGAGAGACGGAGTGTGAATTTTGAAATGTTAGGAATAAATGCTGTTGTGGAGAGTCTCCTCATGGCTCCGTGTGACTGGATGCCGCTGTTCGATGATGTCATGAGTTGCTGTTATTTAAAATAATTGACAGAACTTTAGGGGAAGAATATGTAAAACTTCCAGATGTTGAAAGCAGAATTTGAAAAAGAGGATGAAAGAAAAAAAAGAGAGAAGGATTCAGAAGGATAGAGGGATTAGAGAGAGGGGAAAATGAGAGTGGATTTGAGAGGGTGAAAGGAATACAGAGGAGGAGGATTCAAAAGTGAGGGAGAGATAAAAGTACAAAGGAAAGACAGAAAGAGGGAATAGTGAGGAAGAAATGAAGACTGAAATACAAAGACAGGATGAAGAAGAAAAGAAAGAAATGATGGGGACTGTAAGAGGAATGCAGACAGGTGAAAGGTAAAGGAAATAGAGAATAGAGAGATCAAGAGGATGAGTGAAAGGCAATGAAAGAAATAGAGAAAGAGGTAAAAAAAAAAAAAGGGAAATAAAGGAATAAGGCACAGAGAAAGATAATAGGAGAGGAAAATATGGAAAAATGAGATAGAGGGAATGAAAGAGAGAGAAAAGAGCAGAAGAGATAAAAAGAGAGATGCAAATAGAGAGGAAGAAAGAAATGGAGAAAAAGTGAAAGAGGAGATAGAAGGACTAGAAAGGAAGACATAAAGATTAAAATAGGGAGACGAAGACAAAGAAAACAGGGATAGAGAGAATATGATGAATACAGAGATAGAATAAATATAGGAAGAAATATAGCTGCAAGCAGCAATGGCGGATTCCTCCTCAAGACTGCGGACTATTTCAAAATTGACATAGGAGAGACATTTATCCCACAGATACAACATTTCAATGCATTTGGATCAATGGCAGATTTTAAGTTCATTTTGTAGTTTTCTGTTCTCTGCTCACGTCTTTCTGAGTGAACATATACAGATAGATAAACACGTTTCAGCTTGTCGAGGGGCTAAAAGTACGGCGAAAGTAAAGTTTTTTACTTTGTTCCATAAGTGCAATCTTGTAATCTCTGAAAAGAAGTACAAACACACTTATTTAACATACAGTACATTAGTCAGTGAAAACAATTCAGTTTACAATGCAATCTTGTAAGATATATGCACTAAAGTGTACTTTGGCTAGATCCAAGACAAGTAGCACCATCTAGCGGACGATAAAGATATTGTTAAACATAATTTAACAGATACTAATTATTATTCCTTTTAATGTCATTGTTTTTGGAGATATGAGGTTGCCATCGCACATGGTAATATACTGTAGTGTCCTCTTTGTGTGGCACAGATCGAGTTCATAGGTTAATGTTCCATTAATGGACACAAGAAATATGTGCAATAGTGGTCAATTCACCAATATGTAAATAGGCCAATTTTTAATTTGATTTCATATTGCTTATCACCCTGTAGAAAGACATGTATCCCACACATAAGTGAATCGGACCTACGGTTCATGAGGAGAGGATTTTTGCAGTTTTGGACAAATTTTCAATGTACTGGAAAATCTGTCATGGTGGACTTTATGGGTCCCAATGGCTTTTTTGTCCCCATGAGAAATAAAGCATGTATACCAATTTTCAGACATTTTGGACTTATGGGGCGGAGGGAAAATCACATGGAATTTAGCCGTGTTCTGTAGCACCACCTATGGGCTCATGTGGGCCATTTGTGGTGTGGGAGTTACTCGTGGCCTGTAGTATCAATGTGCCAAATTTCAAAACTTTTTACCATTCAGATATTGAGTTATTGGGCACTTTAGGGAGATAAGAATAATAATAAGAAGCAGGATAAGAATAAGAACACTAACAATAACAATAATTAAACAGGATACAAGAGAGAGCGAGCGAGGGAGATGGGGGAGTGAATGAGGAACAGGAAGAAGAAGAAAAAGGAATAGAGACAGAAAAAACAAATGCATATAAAGAAATATAGAAATAAGAAAAGGGAGGAAGAAAAAATGAAAGGAATGACGCAGATGGAGAGACAGCAAGGGAGCGTGAGAAGGAGAAAGTAGCTGAGAAAGTGAAAGAGAGAGAGAAAAAGAAGACTAGAGAGAAAATAGAGAGAGGAAGGGTGAAAGAGGGGATAGAAAATGTGAAGAGATTTTGATTGATTTAAAAAAAAAAAAAAACACTTTATTTGATCAACAACACATTATATAAATCAAATCCACAGATTGGCACAAACAAACAACTTCAACAGCATAACAGATCAATGAATGTAAAGACATAAAGAGAAAAATGGGGATGACAATAAGGAAAGGAAGAAAATGTGGATAGAGAGAATAGGACGAATACAGAGAGAGGAGAGAAAACGTGACAGAAGGAGTGCAAAAAGAGAGAGAGGAAGATGAAAGGGAAGAAAGTAGAAAAAAAGGAAGGTGTAAAGAAATGCAGAAAGAAGATGAAGGAAGGAAGAGAGGGAATGAGAGCGACAGAAGGAAAGAGAGAGGAAGAAAGGAGTGTTGACCTCACTCAGTTTTACTGTCAATCATGTGGAGTGGGCGGAGGTTATCTGGAGAGAGCGAGAGAAAAAGAGAGGGATGTATCGAGAAAGAGGGCGAGGGGATGAGTGTTAGAGAGGGCGGCGGAGGTTTGGAAAGTGAAGATCTCATTCCACTGTGGCTCCAGCAAAGCGAGACTAATCATCCCTGATGGACTTGTAGAACTGAGAAATGACGGTTTCACTCGTTAAGCGTGAAGCACAGGGTGTGAGTGTGTGAGTGTGTGTGTGTGTGTGTGTGTCTGTGTGTGAGAGAGAGATAAAGAGAGTGACAGAGACAGAACATCCATGAAGAAGTGTCCAGAATGTCCTTAGCGATCTTCTCGTCCTCATGAAGTCTCATAAAACATGTAAATAAACCCAGAGCAGAGTCTTATTCAAACACATCGATCCTTCTCTCTTCATCTGAGACGCTTCTGTCGGCTGTCTGTCTTTCAAATCAATACATTTCTCTCTGTGTTTAGCAGAAAACTACAAACATGTAAAGATATGACTCGAAATCACCTCAGATTAGCTTCAATTTGACAGCTAGCACTAAATATTTATATTTACTCTGAAGAATTATTGAACATAACTTAAAAATCCTCTCAGGAATCCTGTCAGGGAAGCTCATATTAGCTGGCTAGCTAGCATGAGAAATTGTCTCTAAAAATTTATGAATATGACATTAAATTCCCTCAGAATTCCTGTCAGGATGGCTCGAGTTAGCTGGTTAGCATTAGCAGTAACTATTTTGAATGTAAATTAAAAATAACGTAAAAATTCTCTCACAAATTCTGTCAAGTTAGCGTATATTAACTGGCTAGTTAACTGCTACTTAACTTAGTATTCATGATTACAAACATTTGTGAATATTACTCAAAATCCTGCTCAGAAATCCTGTCAGGTTAGCATTAGGAATTATAAATATATATATATATTTTTTAAATATGACATAAAATCACTTCAGAAATCCTGCCAGGAAAGTTCAAGTTAACTGGTGAGCAGTAGCAGTAACTATTAGGAATGTAATTGAATATAATTTAAAAAATCACTCAGAAATCCTGTCAGGTTAGCATCAGGCTAGCCAGCTATGTAGTTAACATTAGCATTAGAAATTAGACCTACAATTCCCTCAGAAATCATGGCAGGTTAGCTAGCTGGCTAGAATTAGCATTAGGAATTATACATATTTACAATTATAACATAGATCACCTCAGAAATTCTGTCAGGATAGTGCATGTTAGCCAGTTAGCTAATGTTATCGTTAACATTAGGAATTATAAATGTTTATGAATTAGACATAAAATATAGTCAGAAGTCCTGTCAGGTAAGTGCAAGTTAGTCATCTAGTTAGCATTAGGAATATTAGGAATGATAAATATTTATGATTATAACATAAATCACTTCAGAAGGCCTGTCAGAAATGTACCTAAAAGCTAGGAGTGTAAATAAATGTAGCTTAAAAATCTGCTCAGAAGTCCTGTCAGGTTAGCTAACGTCAGCTATGTAGCATTAGCAGTAAAGATTATACTTTTTTTTTTTTTTTTTTAGAAAACATTACTTAAATTCCTTTCAAAAGTCCAGCCAGGTTAGCTCATGTTAGCTTGCTAGCATTATAGCATTAGAAGATTGACAGAAATCTTCTTAGCTTAGCTCGTGTTAGCCAGCTAGCTAACAGACAGTGATGGTATTTATTTTTGTCTGTGTTTAGAATCTTCCAGGCGGTGTTTAGCATTCACCGCCACTTTGAATTTGCCGAGTGACAGCATCTGTATGTCAGAAACCCGGCTTTGCTTCACCTCTGGCCAAAAAGACGGGGAATTATGTCCGTCTAAACAGAGAAAGCAACTTTAATGGAGGATTTTTTTCCCCTCTGAGCCACTTGATATTCATTGGAGGCTGTCACAAAGCACACGGCTCTTGGCTTCTTCTTATCAAGATAAACGTTTTGCAGTTCCAGTCTCGACCGAGAAATGGAGTAAATAAAGTAATGCACAAATAAAAATAAATTTAAAAAAGTAGGAGGGTGTGAGTCAGTTTCCAGGCGACAGCGAGAGAAAGACGGGAAATGACGGCCATGTCCTGAGGGAGGAAAAGATGGTTTATCTGTTTTGGCTGGATTTTTTCCTCATTATTGTGTTAGCATGCATGCTAATTATTTTAGCAATAGAACACTATAACACTACTATATTAAATGAGAATATTAAATTGAATAAATTTGTGCAGACGGATAAGATAGCAGTAAAGCTAATCAATTGTAGAGATAATCTAAATATTCTGATTCTGACATGTGGTAAGCCCCGCCTCCTCCTACTTTTCATTGGATGCTACAGGACTTGATTTGATTGGCTGTTGTATCCACACTCTGTAAGTTGAGCATCTACCAATAATTGTCGGCAGCCATTTTGTGCCTCCTGAGAAAGCTATAGAAAAAGGACAGCTATCATCAGGACAAAAATGTTAACTGTTTGCCTTTTAGCTAACTTATTACTAGAAGTAATTTGCTAATGTTAGCTAAATAAATCACTTTTTGTATGGGACCTAGCCGAGAAAGAAAAAAAAAAAGTATGGTTTAGGCTAAAGTCACAAATATGTTGGTTAAAATGAGATACTAATTGTGTTCCATAGTTTTAATACAAAGTTATGCTAATGCTAATATACAGGTTCTACAATTTCTCTCTGGGTAACATTGGATGATGCTAATGCTAACAGTTTACAAGAGGCCAGGATTTAAAACCAAGGTAATGCTAATTCTAACAGGTTTCTACATGCTAATTTTTCCTTTTTGGCTAAAATTAGTTGCAATTTTTAACAAGTTTACTAGATTGTAACCCTTTTTGGGTTAAAAGAAGAAAATGCTAATTTGAAGCGTTAACTATATGTGTTTCTGTAGCTTTCTATTTTTTGATTAAAATGAGATTATGCTAAATTTTTACAGTTCACTCGATGGTAAGGTTCATTTTGGTTTCAAATTAGACGCTATTTTTAACAGTTTACTAGTTGTAAACTAATTTGTCTTTTTGTTTAAAAGACAATGGTGCTAATTTTGATAGTTTATTATATGCTAATGTTAATTTTTGTAAAAAAAAAAAAAAAAAACCCAAAAAAAACAACAACATGCTATACCATAATGACAAGCTAAATAATTATTGCCATGTAAAATAAAATAAAATAAAAATATAAAATAAAATAGTTTTAAAAATCAGACACTGGGCAGGTTTTTATCTCATGTTTATCTGATTATTCAAACTTTATTTCATTGATATTTTATTTGATTTATTAAAATGTATTAGAATGTGGCGAGTGGCGAGAGACATTTCTGAAGAGAATAAAGACATAAAAAGCTAACGATTTGCGGAATGAAGGGTGGACATGTGGAACTGAAATAATTTAGATGAGCAGACTGTATTTTCTTTTATTTTATTATTTATTTTTTAATCTGCTCTACCTCTTGGTCAATCCTTGAGCTTGAAAGCGTGTTGAGAGCGTATCTTATTTCCGTCCATGCAGGTTTTCTCTAACCGTAATACGACTCTGTCCTTCATGATAAGATAAGTGACTGTCCAGGAGGCTGAGGTGAAGTGATTTTATTTCGATGACCTCGACGTGTAGGACGTCAGCACTGCTCACTACATATTGAAAAGCTGATCCATAAACATCGGGCGGTGGATGAGGGAAAATGGTCTCTGTTCAATGTCAGATATTCTACCTGCGGCGGTTCCACCGACATGCAGCATCGCCTACACACAGCTACAGCGCACTTCTCTCTTTTACCACCTTTTACCGTCTTTCAGCCCGGGAAAACTGCCGAGCTTCTCCGAGGTGGGAGGAATGAGGGAAAAACCAGCACAGGAGCATCCAGAAGCAATAAAGATAAATAGAAATAGATAAACATATCTAATTATGTAACGTCTGCTAACAGTTTACAAGAGGCCATGATTTTAAAATGTTTTACACGCTGCTGTGACCTCCTTAAAAAGAAGACAAGAATCTTTAAAAAAGGTACAGTAGTGATGATTCACGAACTGTTCTTTTAAACGACTCTGCTAAGTGAATCGACTCGCATGCAATTCAATTCAGAAAGCTAAGTCCTGTTTGTAGTTGACATGATTCAATTCATTTTTAACGTTTTCTCGTTCATAGTTTAACAGAAACATTAAAAACGAAATAGGTTTTACTGTGTGATCAGGATCAAACAAACAAACAAACAAACAAATAAACTAACAAGATGCGTCTTATTAGCGCAATAAGAACTCCGCCAGGCTTGATTTTAATTCATATATTTACGTATGAATCAGACATCTCAAAGAATCGATTCACCGTAAGTGATTCAGATTGCCAATTGTCTCAGGTGTTGGGTTTATACCTTTTATGTCTAAATCCCTCACCTCAAAGAATAGATTCACTGCAAACGATTCATATTACCAATTCAGTTCCCTAACTTTAGATTCAAAAGATTCATATTTGCATAAACTCATAGAAATTCAAACGACTCGTGTCTAAATCAGAGGTTTTACATCAGTCTAAAAAGGCGTCAAATCATTGGACCCAATAAAGAATACGTTACGTAATGAGGTTCTGTGAATTATATATTAATTATAAACCATTAAATATGAAAAGGATCATGATAAACCTGAGCTTATAGAAGAAGAGCGAATGAATCATTAGTGAGTCATTTACACATTCTGGCTGATCTTATGTTTAAATCAAAGGTGATGAATGTTGTGAGAACATCTCCTTCATAGCCAGGGTTTATTTCCGAGTGTTAATGCTAACGTCCAGCTTTCACTGTCAGTGTGTTAGAGCAATGAGCAAAACGACTCTTTCTCTGTCTTTCAGGTAGCTATTACTGCGCTGCTTTAGTCATATATTGATTTTTCTTTCTATCCTCTCATCGTGTCATATGTCTCTAATACCCACATTTGCATTTAAATTCTTTTCCTCCTCACAGACATTCATGGCTCTTTCTTTTTCTCTGTACAAATAGATTTTTTTCCCCTCCATTTTCTGCCAGCAATCTGTTCGAGCTGTAACTTTATTGATATTCATCACATTCATCATCGCTTTCAAGAGCTCCTAATTGGACAGTGATAATAAATGATGGGAAATCCATACATTTTAGAGACGGAAAGGAGAAAATGGTTAATTTTTTTAATTACACACGTGTCAGTAAACCGATGACTCTTATTTATTTATTTATTTATTTATTTATTTTTTAACTTTTTAATTCTAAACACTCAGAACACCAAAAGCTGTTTTTATCCCATCAGCTGTCAGTAACACTAATGTACGAAAATATATTTTACTCACACGGACGTTATCATTACTGAACGCAGAGACAGATCCATTGTTTAGCTGAGCCTGAAGCCCTCGCATGAAACTAAAATCTGTCTAAATATCCTGTTTACGTGTCATTTCCTCAACATAACATATCATTTTTCCCCACTAGGCCTAAGCGATATATCATTTATCACAAAAAAAAAATCCACCAACATTAAGCTTGGAAGTCATGATGAATGTCTATTAATAAACATGATGCTATTTCAAACTGCTACGAATCCCTCCAGGCCATTAGAGGGCGCTAAGAACTTATGTTCACTTTTTTTTCCTAGGAAGTTTTTTGAACTGGTGACGTTTTTAAGATTCGACTTTAAATCCATTCTAAACTATTAAGACTAGTAAACTATACTAAACTAATATTAACTAGTAGCCGGAGCACTTATATCGTTATACGAAATCAAGACAATGAGGTGTGTTTCAGCTGTTTTGAATTCTGCGTTCTGATTGGTCAGAAGGTGTTGATTCATTTTCTAGAACTGATCATTTCCTGACAGTAGTGCAGCTCTTTATGGAAGGAGTCTCCAGTGTCAGCGCTGTGTACAGGTAAAGCTGTAACTTTACGTTTTCCCACATCTTCAGCTCAGACGAGTTTACGCTTCGTTCTGGTTTATTCCTGCGTGTTTTTTTTTTGTCTTATTAATGTGAAGAGAGAGAATAAAGAGAGGGCTAGTGAGCAAACGACTGTGTGTAGCTGCTATAACGTAAGCGACAACAGGAACTAACTTGTTTACTTGTAACTATAAGTGGATAAAAAGTATCCTGTGTTGTTCATAAATGTAATAAATAACGCTGTGTGATTGAAATTGCTGTCGTGTAAGAAGACCTCCGCACTTACAGCGACTTCACTTCATTGATGGTTATTTTCCGATAACTGCACCACACGCACAGTGTTTATAACTCAGTATATCAGTCTGTATATTGGTGCTGTGTGTGTGTGTGTGTGTGTGTTATCTCTGTTTCTTTCAGCCACTCTTAAACACTCGTATTGGAGCAGGATGATGTAATCTGATGCCGTGTGATGTAATAAATGTTTCTCGGTAGTGGACTGAGACTATAAACAGCTTTAATTTGTGCGTGTCTGTTTCACTCAGACAGGACGCGAGGCTCGCAGTTTCCTCCGACACGTCGCTGATAAATATAGATTTACCTGTCTGGGTTTTTTTCAGTGTAATGCTCTGTTTATGGGAATTCCATTTATCCTGCTGAAATCAGAGTGAATGTGAAAGCGTCCTGAGGCGTTCACTGCCTCTCTCTCTCTCTCTCTCTCTCTCTCTGTCTCTCTCTGTCTCTCACTCTCCTCACTCCGGGATAACGGCGAGGATAACGTGCTCTGTCGGGTTTTAGCACGAGCTTGTTAATTACCGCTCTCTCATGTCTGAAGATTTTGCGCTCGGGAGCAGAAACAGGCTCACTAGTCTCTGATTGGATGAACGCAGAGGCGCCTTTCTTCCCACGCACACTTCAAACGCTCTCATGGAGCTGGGAGGTGGAATTATATTTATAGAACACGTTTTATTATGGAACAAAATGGGTAAATACAAGTCGTGCTTCTCGTACCATCGAATATGGAGGACGCAATTTAAAATAGGATGACATTAAACACCATACGTTTTCCAGACTGTAACTCGGTGGACCTATGAGGGCGGAGCTTACCTTTAAGCATAATCAGCCAATCGCAAGTGCGAGCATATGACATCACAAGTTTACTTTTTCTTTCTTTTCGACTTGACGCTGTGCTGAGGTTGAAATAAATACCTATTTAACTACGAGTTAGCTAGTTACCAAAACACAGCAGGTAGCTTGCTAACTTCGCTAACGTTAACATTACCTCTTAACGTTAACTACCTAGCCGAGTTAGCCAAATAGTGTTTTGTGATTAGCTAAACATAAGCTCCACCCCTTTTTGACTTTTTACTAATTTATTTACACTTTATATACATGATGTAATTTTATACGTGTTTGTACCGTGATTGTATTAAACACATTTGTACTGTAATTTTATTCCTGTAGATACATTTCTACCATGATTTTATTAATTTATATTTTATGTTTGTATCATAGAAAGAAGAAGAGTTTATTTTATTAATTCCAGTCATGTAATTGTTTACAAAGAAAGTTATCTCATCATATACGGTGCAAATCCTTTATTTCAGTCATTATACATATGACAAACAAACAAACAAACAAACAAACAAACAATGAAACCTTTGTTCTATTCAACGCATCAATGCAATAAACCGATATTTGCTAATCATTGCTTTAGTAAATTGTGTCTTATACAGTTGTTAATTATTAATCATATCGATTGCTATTTAAATGTGTATATATATATATATATATAAGTCCAGACATTCTCATTCAAGTTATTTAAATTCAGATTCAGTTTATTAGAACTCCATGAGGACCTGGAAGCGTTTCATGCTAATGTAATAAAGCCTTCAGTGCTAGTTATTAATCATGTCATATGTCATGCTGTATTTTTGGGGACGTCCGGGTGTTTAAATTCCTCTCCATGTCCTCATGGCTCTCAGCTGAATGACCATCTGTCCGGCTGTCTCACTGCGGCGCACAGCACTGACCACGTCTCAGTCATTATTAATATTTTGCATGACTTTTGGAGCGTTAGCTCGCCTTCTGGCTCACGCAGTGGACTGGATTCCACGCTCGAGCTAAATGAAGCCCAGTGTGTCACCAGAAGTTATTTTGCGGGTGCCGAGTCCATTGCATTTAATGCCTTGACCTTTCTCCAGCGTCGGATTCCACCCTGGCACGCAATTCACTTTCTGTTAGTGTGTGTGTGTGTGATGGGGGTGGGGGTGGAGAACAATGTTTTTTTTTACACACTCCTCTCTCTTTCTCTCATCTAATTGGCACAGAGACTTTGGGCTTCATCCAGTGTGTCATAACAAGCACTTAAAGAGTGATGGATTTGTTAGCAAGAGTCCTGACCCTGTTCTTTAATGATGGATGAGGCAGAGGCTAAAACCTTTTTGTGTTGATCATAAGCCAGTAAATGCTAATTCTGCCAGCTGACAGGACTCAGTGGGTCTACAAGGGGTGGTTTTGATCAACCAAACAAATTTCATCATGTAACGTCGCTAGTAGCAATTATTTTCACTTCTTCTACTCATGCTTGAAATGCTTAGCGTAAAATATTGTAACTTAGTGTAAGGAATTTAGCAGCAACAGCAAAGCTAGGTAAGTACCTAAATGTAGCATCAGTTAGCTTGTTGGCTTGTTAGCTAACATAGCTATCTGTAGCTATCTGACAGTAAGTAATTAGCCAAGCAAATCAGATTATGTTATACTGTTGTGCAAATGAAGGAGGCATGGCCTCTAAAAATATTACTGACAATGAAAGGGGTGTGGCCTAATATCTGTACTATTAGTTCTTTTAAAGTGTGACTTCTGTAAATATTAGTCCTAGGGAAGGGGGCGTGGCCTCTGTACCATTAGTGCCTGTGTACAATTAGTGCTATTGAAGGGGGGCGTGGCCTCTGTACCATCAGTAAAGGTTCTTATTTGACATTTAACGGTTTATTCTGAAAAGATTATATGTGAATTTTTAAACCTGTTTGTTGGAAGGTGTTTGTGTGTGTGTGTGTGTGTGTGTGTTTGTTGGAAGGTGTGTGCGTGTGCGTGTGTGTGTGTCTGTGTCTGTGTGTGTGTGTGTGTGTGTATGAAGGGGATAAAAGGAGGCTACAGTGAGATTTTCACACTTGATAATATCACAGGAAACATCAATAACGCTGCAGTGTGTCGTTCTTCGGCTCGGCTGCTGGATGTGATGAGATTTTCTTCTCTTTGCATCAGGAAGACAAAGCGTTGTGTTTATCTGATCCTGCAGGAGCACGGCCGTAATGGAAAGGTGAAATTTTTACCGTTTTATGAAGCGGTTTGAGAGCTTAAGACGCCTGAGTGTGAGAATGATTGAGCGTGTATCAGCGATGAATTTTAAGACCAGGACGTCTGGCATCAGAAGAGCTTTTGGAATCAAACACAGTGCAAACTGTTCCTGGCACCTCGAGCGCCGCTATCCATTTAGAATTCATCAAAGCTGCTCTTAAGTCCGGACGGATTTAAGAAAAGACACATACGCCAATGTCACACAAACTTTCTCTCTGTGCTCTGGTGAGAGTTTCAGCAGTTATTATTAATCTCCAGAAACTCACAAGCTGTAACATATTGACTGCTGGAACACAGAGTCTTTAGTGTAGATCTGATTATCGCTGCGTGCAGCCGCTTCGCCCTGCATTCAGGCTAAACATCAGAATTTTTATTTATTTATTATTAAAAACGAATATAGGTTTTGTCAAATTATACGTTGTTTTTTTTATTTTTTTTATCAGATTATACAGTATAGTTTATCAGAGTGTTAGATCTACTGCTCTAGGAACTGATACATGCAGTAAACTTCCTGAAAATAAACATCCATGTGTTCTTCCACAAATATTCACATTCATTTTTTAACATATTATTCATGTATTTTAAAATAAAAAGTGGATTATTCAACCATCTGAATTGAGACAAAACTCGTCACTTAAATATCATTTAAATTGGTTCTTCAAGGGTTTTTATTTGGGGTTGTTATGGGGTCCATAGCTTCCTCAAAGGGTTCTAATTCATCGGTTCCCCAAGAGAAGAAGAGACCTTTTTTAAGACTAAGCATTTATTTTTATAAAAGTGTAATGTGTTTATTATTATTATTATTATTATTATTATTATTATTATTATTATTATTATTATTATGATTACTGCTTATATCAGGTTCTACAAGTTCTACTACTAACATAATACTTGGTTCCTCAAGAGTTCTTTAAGTGTTCTTCAATTCTAAAGAGGTTCTAATTGGAATCTTTGCTGAAAAGATGGAAGGCCTCTGTTGTAGCATTTTATGTGGAACCTTTAAGGGTTCCACTTTAGCAGGAGAGATGTGAAAGATAGATAATTACCATAGTACACTTTTAGGAATAAAGGCTGAATCTTAGAAAGGTTCTTCCTCTCTGTGGGAACCCTTAAAGGTTCTATGTTAATTCAATCCAAGTAGAACCCCTTAGAGCGACATAATGGCCTCATACGTGTCCAAAGAACCTTTTGAGAACCATGTACGATGTTCACTGTCTATCTATATCATCATCATTTGTCATCTTCTTCTTCTTCTGGGAAAGTTCACAATTTTCCAGTCCACTGCTAAAGTAGGATTTGGTTCCTCAAGTGTTCTTGGGAATGTTTTCTGAAAGGGTAACGTTCTGTTTTAGTTTTTTTATATGAAACTTTTAAGGGACAAACCAAAGAACCCATCAGGGTCCTAAATAGAAGCATTTCTTCTTAGAGAGTGCATCTAAGGTCTAGAGGGCTAATTAAAGGAAAAATGGGGGAAAATCCTCCCTGAACGACCCACACATCAATATTTATGATTAATGTGTGATATTTAATTGCATCTGAGACAAATTAGAAGCAGAAATATTTCAATATAAACATATTTAATGTATTTCAGAGTGGACTTTAACTTTAATTAAGGAATAAATCATTATACCCAGAAAAAAAATAACCACATCCGACAGAAAATGAATTAAAAAATATCTTCAGCCTCGATGAGTTATGGTGGTTAAGAAACAGCACCAATGACCATTTCTGTAAAAAAAAACAGGTTTAAAATGTCATTTTTAATTCAGTCTGTGATGACAGAGAGGAAAACAGGAAGCGGAGAAAGCTGTTTGCTCACATCAGCCAGCCCACCCACCCTCTGAGCGTTGACCTTTGACCCTGAGCCTAAAGTAGAATAAATCACAGCGGGGAGCCGGCATTTATGGAGGTTTGTTCCTCTTCATGTGCAGATGAGTGTTGTTACGAGGCATTTAACCTGGAGATCTGTGGTGTTAGCACAACACACACACACACACACTCAGAATGCTTTTTTTGTGGAGATTGCTGGTTTATTTCGAGCTACGCAGTTGAAAACCCAGCTTTATTGTCTGGTTGCCATGGAGAATGACTTATTTATCAGTAAGACTGCATCTCATGTGTTGTCTCCAGTGTTAGCATAAGATGCTAATCACAATCAGGACCCTGGACTAAACTTTCAGCCCCCAGCATTTAGATAAAGATTATGGGTTTGTTCAGAGGAACCTGATGGTAGATTTATGGTCTGGTTGCCATAGTGAGTGACGTATTTTCCCCTTACAAAGCTAGTGTTTTGAGGCTATAAATAGTTCCGCAGGCACTAAATCTAAATCAGGGTCACTAAGGCCACCTCCTCGCGTCTAGAAGGATTTTCTCGGACTTTGGATATGGTATTAATGTATTTCAGATCCTCTGGCACTTATTGATCGCCAAGCCAGAGTTCTGATTAAACAGAGATGACGAATCGATAGTGTTTCAGCTCAGAGCTCAGAGCGACGGCTTGATATTTGCGCCACTTTTGATCAGAATGGCGATTAGCTCCTGAAACGCCACGGTTTTATTTTCCGTGCATTAAAATTCAACTGCAGCCGAGTGACTGCGTTTATTACTAACCCAGATCGTCCAGATGCAAAGCCCTTCTGCCGCTCTCTCACCGAATAAAAATGTCGTGCCTCAACGAGGAAAGAAAGAAAAAAAGAGAGAAAGTTAAACTCGGTTTCCGCAGGATTATCGTGGTTCATAAATCCCAAAAGGAATCTGAGAAGGAGACACTGAAAACAAATGTAATCCCCCGCAGGGGCTTTAACAATCTCATTTCTCCACTTTGTGAGAATGAGAAAGAGGATTGCCCTGCTTCTCGCTTCTCTTTGTCAAATTTCCCTCAAATTAATATCTTCTTAATTTCTGCTTTTGCTGCTGGAAGAATAGCAGGAGTTCCAGTCGGCTCGGGTCAAAGCTGGCCTCGGAGCTTATGCGGCTTTTTCCAGCTGCTCGTGGAAAGGCGGAGTGTGTTAATGCAGAGTGAAAAGTCCCCACCAGGCACATGTAGAGTGTGTGAAGGCCGGGGGGTCAACTGCTTCCACGGAGAAAAGGTCGTTACGTAACGAAAACTAGACACAGGAGCATAAATAGTGCTGTGTTGTGAGATTAGCAGGAAAAAATGACTAGCTAAGGGACAGAGCTGACGATAAGGTCCTATATGTCCTCAGTGTCGGAGACTTCAAAAGGTCACGGCTGTCCTGATGAACAGGGATGTGTGACACGCGTGCTTTCTGATACGTCACGTGTCACAACCTAAAGCCGGTTCCACGTGCTGTATGCACTACACGCTATATATTATACACAAGCTCGCTCGCACAGGAAGAACCGTGTTTAAAATAAAACATGTCCAGTTTAAACTTTTAAAGCTTTTGTATCTTCAATATAACAGCATCTCACTCAAACGTCTGGTAGCTCCGCCCCTTCTGCTACATAGCTACGTGACCGCATGGCTCAAAAAAGTGTCTGACATTCTACAATTTTCAGTCATTTTATTCATCATCAGGATGTTAAGTGCATTAAAAGTAAGCATTGTGTCATTTCTAGTGACGTTCGTAATTGATGTATCGACCTTTCCATCACATGGTGACTCCGCCCCTTTCAACAATTTTAGACAATTTTTGTACATCGTCAGGGTGTTTAGTGCGGCTCTTGGTAATGAATTATATATTATTCTGAATTTGCATACTTTTAGTGTTGAATTCAAACTAAATACGTTGCGTCGACCAATCGTGAACAAGCATTTTACGTCGTCATGGTTTAATTCTACTAATTTAATTCACTAATATTATCAAAAACGCTTCAAATTATTATCAGTACTCCTTTGTTTTATTTGCCTAAAGTTTTAACAATTTTTTTTCATCCGTGTTAAATATCTACACATACCATAATAACACAATATGCAATTATGCATGTATGCAAATAATTTTCAGTGATTTACCTGAACGAGGCGGAGCTTAAGTTAAGTTTGATTCGCTAATCGTATACCTGATCACGTGACATCACCCGGATGTTGAATAATTGATTTAATAGTAGAAGTTAAACGGGGCACTGCCTAGCTTAGACGACAGTATGGTAAAAATTACTATAATGTGTAGTTTTACTCTAAGCTCCGCCCCCTTGTAGGGGACACGCAGGAGTTGAATATTTCATTTCCGTTATTTTCTCCATCATGAGGCTGCGTCCCTGTGCATTTTTCACGTCGTTCATTAAAACGCTCCGTTTGCTTTTTCTTCACGTCTCAATTCTCGACGGTGGTGAAAAAAATTCATTTTGAATTTTATTTCTGCTTCCATTAATTCCAGCATCATCTGCTCTAACGGGTCAGAGTTTTCTCCATTAAGTTGTCCGGTATTAATCCAGACAATCATGTCATGTATGTGCGCAGGCGACGGGGGTAATTTCCTCCACAGTGACTCCCATAGGCGAGAGCCGCTCTTAATGGACTCGCCAATGTGACTCATTAAACCGGCTGCTGTGGAACCCGTGATATATTGGGATATATTTCACAACGCACAACAGGCGTGTTGCTCCCAGACGGGAGGGTTATTCTTAATTAATGACACGGACGAGACCAGAGGAGATTGATAACGTACACGATATTACTTCCTTCTCCGCCATCTTGCAGTTGTTTACTCCCCGTTGGCGTCACGCCGTTGTCGTTTTCTGCCTCCGTTTTCAGCCGTTTACACCTAATCAGCAGTTCTCGGTTGTTTCCGGGCGTCCCTGCTGGTAGATGGCTGTCACTGGATGTTTTAAGGGAGACAGAGAGTGTTTGAGTCAGCACTGTGTGTTCGGCGAGTTGGATTCAGAGACCGGGAGATGATTGGAGATGAAGCATTTCCTGTTTTACTCGTCTCAGAGGAGCTCTAAGCTCCAAGCTTGAACTTCAAATTGTCTCCTCTGATGCTCTTTGAAATGCTTCAGAAGCTGCTTAGCGTTGCAGTTTTCCTCTCTTTTATGTTTAAAAAATATATATATATATATTTCTATTCTGGACTCTGGAGGCCTCAAAGTTCCACAGGTCTTTTTAGGCATGTTTTTTCTGCCTGATATTACATGACAAACATTTAGGTTCCTGTGCTGTAGCTGTGATTTAGAACAGCTGCTTAGAACCATGAAGGAGTCCTCACAGGGCCAGGACAGCGGTAAAGAACTCGCTCATCGTAAACAGTTCAGTTCAGGGTTAAAGTCGGTATCCTGGTCACGATGGTAGTCCTGTCACAGATTATAAAATCAAACTGTGTCCTTATAAACTGTGTCATGGTTTACGAGAGCACAATGAAGGAGTTCATATCAGGTGTATATCTAGGACAGAAGATAAACAACTGACCTGGTTTTACCATCATTTCGACTAAATTCAAACATGGTGGTTAAACCTGTAGACATTCGAGTTATCAGTCTATTAATTCGTTAATATTACAATTGAGGTCATTCACGTATAATTCAGAGTCCGAGTTTAACCCCAGCGGTGCAAATATTCGAGTTAGTGGTTTAGAAATAAGAGTAATGATTATAGAGTTAACACTGTAGAAATTTAAGTTTGAGTGAGCAGTGTAGAGGTTGGGATAGAAATTTAAGTTCTTTTAGAGTTTTAGAGAAATTAGAACTTGTAATAGTACATACATTAGAATTGAAGCTAGCAGGATAGAAGTTAGAGTTGTTTTTTGTATAGAAATGATAGTATAGGAATAAAAGTGTGATTTAGCAGTGTAGAATTGGAGTTAGAGTTAGCTGTGTAGAAATTATTATTAATATAGAAATGAAAGTCTCTGACAGTAGTGCAGCTGAAAATCACAGGGTTATATTAATGCACTTGTTTGAAACTCGGTAACAGCTCGTTCACCGGAACGTGTACGGCACATAAAAGGATTTATTTTTTAAATAAATTATTTATATTTTTTGTAATAATGATTTTTTTTTGTTTTCTGTAAGGAGACGTTTGTTTAACGTGTACGGAAGGAGTCTCCAGTGTCAGCGTTTTGTAACAGTCAGAGGTAAAGCTGTAAGTGTAAGTTACAGGGCCGTTATCTTCGGGACAGAGGACTGTTTATAGCTGCTATAACGTAAGCGGCAACTTGTTTCACTGACGTTCCACAAGATTGAATGTAACCGTAAATGGGTAAAAAGTACGCTGTGCCGTTCGTTAGTAAATAAAAACCTTGCGAATGTGTTGTTATGGGAAAATAACTTCAGAGTGGTAGGCGTAACTCCGCTTCATCGCCCCATCACTCAGCAACAAAGATGGCGGTTAATAGATAGCGAGTTTATGAAATGGCGAAATGAGCTTCCTGAAAGAAATGTGACTTTTGATTTGATTTGAGAATGACTTTCTCTCGTCCTCACAGACAGGAGGAAACCGGAGACAGTGAAATGGCCTTTGACGTTCTCTGTGCTCTGCGTCTGATTTTCTCTTTTCTCAGCCGTGTTTATTCTCCGTCTCGGGCCTCGTCTTTGTTTGTTTAACAGCCGTGGACTCGGTTTCAGCTCGGCCGCGCTCCATCAGGACCGGCGCTGTGGCTCTGAAAATTCCTGGAGACGCTTCAGAAGAAGCGGATTAGAATGCCGACGATGTCGACGTCAGGAGAAATGTCAGGAAAACCGTCAGCTTTTCAGTAACAGAGTGATTTATAGGTCAGAGTGTTTATAGAGCGGAGAGACATGCGAAGTGATGCGTGCCAAAATTCTGCCTCAAAAATGATATCCCGAGACGAGGCCATAATTTATTTATCGAGCCGCGAATTCTCTGGGAACTTCCTCAGCATCGGATTTTCCTCCGTCCTCTTTATTTTGAAATCTTTTCACGAGGGCTAATTTTGTATTTATCCATTCAGAGGATTGAGCTTTGGTCCTGGGGGACGGCTGAGCCCAGAAAGGTGTCGTGACTGAAGCCACGTTTATCTGTGAGCTGTTTACTTCCCGATTGTTTCTGAAAAATAATAAAAGCTGTCACTCAAACGGAGAGAAAAAAAAGGAAGAAGAAAAAGAAGAAGAGATTTAAAAAAAAAATAAATCCCTTCTGAAATTCAATAGAGCGGCCCGAGGAGATTTACTTTCGTCTGAATAACGTATTGGAGCTTTGTGTCACATTTTTCAGTTTTCACCCAACAGATGGAACTTTTCTCCTTTGAAACTGAATCCACTTCCTCTATTTCCACCAAAAGAGATAGAAGCTTTTTTTCCTCCCACTCGATTCAGCCGCTGATCCGTCTCCGTTCATCTTCTGTCTCTTGGCAAAATGGCAAAAATCACATAGAAGTGGAGAAATTAAGAGTTAAACACTGTAGAAATCACTTAGTATAGAAATTAAGAGTTAGCAGTGTAGATTAAAGCTAGAGTTAGTAGTACAGATTCAATTCAATTCAGTTTTATTTATGTAGTGTGTTTAACAGTGGACATTGTCCCAAAGCAGCTTTACAGAAATATATCAATTCAGGATATAGATTTTAAATGTATGAATTTATATCTAATGAGCAGCCAGAGGAGACAAGATTAGAGATTAGTGATCAATGTAGAAATCATAGCTAGTAGGCACAATAGAAATTAGAGTCAATGTAGAAATTAGAGTTGGGAGTGTAAACATTGGAGTTAGTATAGAAATTAGAGTTAGCGGTGTACATTTCGGTTGGAGTTAACAGTAGAAAATAGAGTTAACAGTATAGGAATTTAAAAATATATTTGTATAGTAATCTGATTTAGAGTTAGAAATTAGAGTCTAGAAATTGATCAGCAGTGCAGAAATCAAATCAACAATCTAGAAATAAGAGTTAGGTTCAGTGGTGTAGACATTAGAGTTATTCTAGAAATTAGAGTTAGGTTCAGTGTAGTTTTATGTTAGAGTTAACGGTATACAAATGATAGAAATTCAGATATGTGATTAGAGGTAGTGTAGAAGTGGAAGTAGTATAGAAATAAGAGTTAGTATTTGTATAGCAATTGAAGTTCAACTGTGTAGAAATTCGTAAAGCTGCTTTGGGGCCATGGCTATTAAAAGCGCTATACAAATTAAATTAAATTAAGTTAGAGGTGGTATTTGTATAGAAAATATAGTTAGGTTCATCAAAGTGTAAATGAGAGTGTAGAAAGTAGAGTTATTGTAGAAATGTGAGTCAGTGTAGAAATGTGAGTAAGTCAGTGTAGAAATGAGAGTCAGTATAGAAATGTGTGTGAGTCAGTGTAGAAATGTGAGTGAGTCAGTGTAGAAATGAGAGTCAGTGTAGAAACGAGTCAGTGTAGAAATGAGTCAGTGTAGAAATGAGTCAGTGTAGAAATGAGAGTCAGTGTAGAAATGTGAGTCAGTGTAGAAATGTGAGTCAGTGTAGAAATGAGTCAGTGTAGAAATGAGTCAGTGTAGAAACGAGTCAGTGTAGAAATGTGAGTCAGTGTAGAAATGTGTCAGTGTAGAAATGAGAGTCAGTGTAGAAATGAGAGTCAGTGTAGAAATGAGTCAGTGTAGAAATGAGTCAGTGTAGAAATGAGAGTCAGTGTAGAAACGAGAGTCAGTGTAGAAACGAGTCAGTGTAGAAATGTGAGTCAGTGTAGAAATGAGTCAGTGTAGAAATGAGTGTAGAGTTCGATGTTACAGTTCCAGCAGCTGATTCGTAGATGGTGTTTTTTTTCCTCCTTGTTATGAAGCGTAAGAATTCCAGGCGTTTTATTTTCTCTTTCCCTCGAATGGACTCCAGACGCCGTGGGTTCCTGCGACTCGTTCCACCTCCATTTTTCCAGGAACTGAAAAGGTCTTTTTTTCTTTTTTTCTTGTTGTTTTGTTTCCTGTGCCTTGGCTCAGCTCAGCGCTCAGTGTCGTCTCACTGCGGTGAAAAGGAAGCAGAAACGTGGCGACTTCCTGCAGCGAGACAGAAATCCTCTGACAGGAAGAGGGGAACTCGGCTCTTTTATTATCCCGGTGCGCTTTAATTACGGGTGAAGCACGTTGCGAGCGGATTGAAACGCTGCGGAGATGCAGATGTCTTCAGTGTGTGTTTTTATAACTCGCTCATTAACATTCTGCCGTACGTACACGGCGCTCTGGAGTGGAGGATTAGAACAGAGGAATGACTGAAGACATAATTACCACTTTATTGATGTACGAAGAAGAGAAGGGAAAAGAAAAAGGAAATAATAGTCTGAAACGACTGGAAATCTCATCACACTGTTAACTGACATCCGGGAAAAAAGAAAAAAGTTCAGACTTCAATTGCTTTGAATTTTTTTATTCTTCTTCTCCATAAAGAGTAAAAGATCGGACTTAATGATCTCATGCTATTAGCGTCAGCTGAGGGATCTTATTCAGGGTTTTTTTCCCCCTCAATCGACTGATAATTACTTTCAAATATTCTTTTATTGGCATTTAATCACTAGAACCAGAACGAACGAAGCAAACAGTAGACTTCACCTTCGTCCACATTTTCCACCATCATCATCATCATCATCATCATCATCATTAACTCTCTTTCTGATTCATTCATTCGTTATTTTTTAGCTGAAACACAAACATGCAGAACAGATTCTTTTTTTGTTTCTGCTATATTTATTTATTTATTTATTTATTTATTTATTTATTAATTAGATTTTTGATTTTTCATCCCGAACAGATTGCGTGTGTTTTGTGACCAGGATAGAAAATGCCGGTTATAAATAACCCTTTAGAAAGGAGTGAGGGAAATGTCAGGGAGGTTCTGAAAGGATCTTTATGATTATTAATCCGGTGCGTCGGGGTTCTGTGCGTGGAAACAGCGAGGTGAAGCGAGAACACAGATGAGTAATGAGAAATATTAGCATGAGCAGAATGTGCAGAACCGAGGCCTTGTAGTGCGTAATTACAGCTTTCTAATGGCTTTGGAGAGTGTGTACTCTCTTACACAGACACACACACACACACACACACACACATACATACACACACACACACACACACACACACACACACACACACACACACA
>JANDJT010000164.1:845890-856542 GCA_024331685.1 Stegophilus panzeri
AATAATAATAATAATAATAATAATAATAATAATAATAATAATAATATATACTGCCTTTTCAGAGCTCAAGGATGCTTTATAATAGTAATACAATAAAACCTAAACAATGAACAATCGTGGACAAACACAAAATGTGAAAAACACAGTCCAGTTACTACAGTCACTGAGAGCAACATGCACAACACGGAGAAAACAGATATGTTTGTGAGATGTTTGTGAGATGTTTGTGAGATGTTTGTGAGATGTTTTTGAGATGTTTTTGTGAGATGTTTTTTCGAGATGTTTGTGAGATGTTTTTGTGAGATGTTTGTGAGATGTTTTTTCGAGATGTGTTTGTGAGATGTTTTTGTGAGATGTTTGTGAGATGTTTTTGTGAGATGTTTGTGAGATGTTTGTGAGATGTTTTTGTGAGATGTTTTTGTGAGATGTGTTTGTGAGATGTTTGTGAGATGTTTTTGTGAGATGTTTGTGAGATGTTTTTGTGAGATGTTTTTGTGAGATGTTTGTGAGATGTCGAGATTTGATCTCGAAGACTGATGTGATGCTGTGGAGAGTCAGAGGGAGTGAAGTCCAGATCTTAGATGCTACAACACTGAAAGACCTGACACAGAGACGAGTCTGAGCCCAGAGGACCTGAGAGAGCGGGGCGGGGTTTTAGGGGAGAAGCGGTTAACTACGATAGCGAGGTACAAAACTGTGAAGTGATTTGAATGTGAGCAGGATTATTATATATTTAATGTGAAATTAAATATAATGCACTTCAGACAGGATTGGAGTAATGTGAGCTGAGTGCTTGGTATACTAATGATGATGATGATAAAGAGTCTTTATTGGTCACGTATACATTACAGAACAGTGAAATTCTTTTCTTTGCATACCCCACCATGTCAGGAAGTTGGGGTCAGAGCGCAGGGTCAGCCATGATACAGCGCTCCCTGGAGCAGAGAGGGTTAAGGGCCGTGCTCAAGGGCCCAACAGTGGCAGCTTGGCAGTGCTGGGGCTTGAACCCCTGACCTTCTGATCAGTAACCCAGAGCCTTAACTGCTAAGTTTTGAATATATTTCAACCTAGCAATAGAATTAGCAGGTGGACCGATGAGGCGAGCATTGCGATAGTCAAGGCGTGAGGATATAAATGCATCAACCAGCGTTTCAGCATCTTTGAGGCTAATGAAGGGATGAAGACGAGCAACGCAAGGGAAGTGAATTCTTCTGAATTTTGACACCTGAAGCACAGCAAGTTTTTAAACTTTTTACTTAACAAATAGTAAATATTTGTCAAATGTTTGCAAAAGCCTCTAAAGCAATACACCTTAGCAATTTAAAGAAAAAAACGTCTAGTAAAAGTTACAATTTTAGCTCTGACTGTTACACTGGAGACTCCTTCCATCAATGTTACAGAAACATCTCCTTACAGAAAGAAAATTTCACCCCATCAACAATGACACTTTTTTTATGCTCTTTTAATTAAACCGTAACACATCAGAATGAACACATTGATATAAACCTGTGATTTTCAGCTGGACCAATCAGAATCCAGAATTCATCAGCACTGTGGAATAAAACAGTTACAGCTATGTACAGTACATCTCGTGAAAACCTCGTCTTGTTCGGCCTCAACTTTACGTCTGTACCGCTTGTTGACCCTGAACATTTTATTGACTAAATTTGAAATCTCATGAAGTAATGACTGTCTCAGGCCTGTTTTCCCTCACTATCGAGAACCTGACCCTCCGTGGTGACCCCTGAAATTACCCAACATCCTGCACTCTCCTGACGAGATACGCTTGTGTGGCTTTCTGTTTTTTTCATTTGTTATCATTTTCCTCCGAGTAAATACCTCGCGCGCCGCAGAAGCGCCGGGTTAATCCACTGCAAACCCAGATGATTCATCAGTCGCTGTCAATCCATTTTTATTCCTGTCGAGTCCCTGATGCAAATTAAACCACCGGCTCTACAACGAGCTTAGAGGGAATTACTTCTGCAAACAAAAATGAGATATTGGAAATGATTTATAAAGTATTAAAAAAGAGAGATAAGTGCACATGTATCGAGCATTCGGACACTCGGAGAGATAAACATGCAGCGCTGGTGGTCATAGGTCTGCGCTGACCTGCAAATCACGAGGTCAAATAAAGAGCAAGATTATTAGGGGTTCAAGCCTGAAGGGCTGAAAGCCTGTTGTAATTGTAAGGATTTTTATTATTATTCTGCTCTATAACTGATCCTGCAGACCCAACTTTAAGTCGTAGAGAGTTGGAACTTTGAGGGAAGGTAGTCCCCCATAATACTACAGCGTCGCATAATGTTTCGGCCTGATTGGCCAGATGGTGGCGCTATAGCAAGCATTTTTAGAAAGATGGCTATAACTTTTAAACCGTCTGTCACAGACTCAAGTGTCTTATGTCCGTGGAATCCTCGGGACCAGACGAACAAACTGTATATCTCTGATTTTATTTCCGTCATTAAAAGCATTCCGCCATCTTGGGACAAAATCAGTGCCAAACGATTCTATGGATTATCAACACATTATCAATAATTATCAATAATTATCAAAAAAAAGTTTGAACTTTCAACTCGAGGTAGCTACGGTATGCGAAAACATCGGAAGTAGGCGTGGCCACATGTACGCAAATGGCTATAGCTCTTGAATGACGTGAGATACCAAACTCAGTATGCTTATGTGAGAAGTCAATCTGCGGTGGCACAAAAAAATTACGCGGTTTTGCCATATGGTGGCGCTATAATCCCCAAACAACATGAAATTAGCTGCAACTATGGAACCGTTGATCCGATCGACTTCCAAATTTGCATACAGTGTCTTTGTCTCAGGTGCCATCATTGTCTATGCGGACATTCACATATGTTGCAAAACATGGCCTCCATCGACCAATCAGTTTTCAGCATCTATTAGACAAGGTTAACAATAACCGATCGGAAAGAAACTTGGTGGACCTGTTTGACTCTTGGTCTAAGAGGTTTATGCAAAGTTTTTGATTTTGTTTGTGATCAGACGCAAAGTGTAATTTCTGTCAGTTGAGGCTTGGAATTATGTTTAATTTTTAATACTATTATAAAGGTGTTGATGCATTTGATAAGAATTCCACAATCTTGCTTCACATCTATTTTTTTCTTTTTTTGTCCTCGTAGCTCTCATTGGCTACCATGCGTATCACTCGTCCAATCGCATCACTGAGTTTCACACTACACGGTTTTAAATCGTACAGAATGGAATGTTACTGAAAATTCGTCAACATCTCCAATCATTCTAAAGCAAAATTGAAAATAATGACTTATTTACTCCCTTACATCATCAGGGATAAAATCAGGGATAAAATGGGATAAGGCAGGTTTAATACCAGGCCTGAGAACATCTTAACCTCGGTTTAATTGTGTTTAAATGCAGATCGATGTGTAGAGCCAGGAAAATAAACCTGCAGTCGAGTTGAGTGGAAAACAACACAAAAGGCTCAGTAATGATTTATTTACTTTAAAAGCAGAAGAATAAAGCAGGTTTATTATACTCAGTGGCTGCCATTCAGCTTCCTGACTAATAATCAGAAGCTCGCTGATTAGACTCACTAATGCATTTATGAGTATTCGGAGGACGAAATCCATCCATCATAGATAAGGAAAGCGGCTTTAGAAGACGGAGTGATTGATTTCAGGTTCCCTCACTTGACCCGGGCGTTAATGAATCGGACGAAGCCACGTAGAAACGATTCCTCTCCGACTCACTCGACTGTTCATGCTTTGTAAAGCTGATCTCATTGTGATCGCCTCCATGCTTCATGATAATAGTGAGAGCGTTTTCTCCACCTGGTGTAGCTAATGAGGTATTGACTCGGATTAGTCATTAGCTAAAACGCTGATGATTCACTGTCTGAGTTGCTAATGACTCGGCTTCGTCTGGCTATTTTCAAAATCACCTTCAAGTGCAGTTTTGTTCCACGACTTGACTTCCTGTTAAACAGAGCCAGGTTAAATATTACGGTTTACATGTTGGCTCTCCTTCGACTTATGATTGGGATGTGTGGTGTCTGGTACATGGCTGAAAATTGTTATTAGTCGACTAGTAGTCGTCTAGTCATCTTTCCCCATAGTTAGCATAAAAACTGCTTCAAGACATCGTCATGTTTATTTTATTTGAGCATCAGCGAAAAGGACAATAGCACTTCAGTTAACATTTACAGCATTTGGGCAGACGGCCTTATCCAGAGTGACTTACATTTATCTCATTTATACATCTGAGTGATTGAGGGTTAAAGGCCTTGCTCAAGGGCCCAGCAGTCACAGCTTGGTAGTCCTGAGGTTTAAACTCACGACCTTCCGATCAGTAGCCCAATCTTAACCACTGAGCCACCACTACCCACACACAAGCTACAAATTAACCACAAAGGTAAACAAATCATTGTGATAAATCACTGTGCATTATAATGAATCTGTGTTTACGCTGTATGTATGGACACACAGCTGAAATCACTGTTTCTGAAACGCAGAGTGCAGCATGAAGTACAAACTCTTTATAGCGTAATGATGGATGGACGTCTACAACAGGGGGGTTTTTCCGCCATGTTAAACTCCCTCAGGCCTCATCAGCACCCGGGATCGAGTCCAAATCTGCGTCTTTGACTCGGCATGCACCGCTGATCTAATCTGATCTAATCTTTCACATGGAGACAGAAGTCGCTTTTCTACAGCACACGGATTTTATTTGTGTTTTATTTAGCGTTAAAACACAAAAATAACTGTGTGAGGAATTCTTTCAGGATTAAAACATAAAACCGTCATGCTCGTGTCTGTATAACGGAATTTTTTCAGAATGATAAAGTACATTTAGCTGCCTTCTCTACCTTCTCTCCCACGGTGACCACTACTGAATATCAGTTAATATCTCTTAACTTTAGCATGGAAGCTATGAGGTTAACGTAAGGAAAGCTAACTGCCTAAATTTTTAGCAATTTGCATCCTGATTGTTCAGGACTCGGAACAGTGATGACTGATTGTGATATCAGACGTGAGGCGTAAAGTCTAAATCTATCAATAAGACAACAGTAAAAGTATTAGTATTATTATAGTTTCATTTGATATTACTATTAGAGTAATATATTGATAATAAGGTTGATTTGGGGTAAACTATTACATGACAGATCAGCAGCTGTTTTTGTGATTATTTTAAGCATTTTAAGTTTGTAACGCTCTCTCCGGTGTTTCCTCTGAATGGTCCGGAGTGCTCAGGATGCTCTAGTAAATACTCCTCCACGTTGGTCTTCATTACACCTGTGACTGTATTTCTGAAACTGACTAAAATCCGTCTCAGACCTCCTTAAATTCTACATTTACACTTTCACGTTCATCTCCATCTGGACACAAACCTCTTTATCAGTTTATCAGTGCTACTCTATGTTTAAACTGAGATCACGACCCCAAAATGAACATCATTGTTTTATAAAGCTCCAAAACCTGGAGCAATACAAATGCCAAAAGTGTCTATGAACTGAAAGTTTTGAGAAGAAACGAATGGGTGAGCTGGAGTGCATGAGGAATGCTGAATATTCAGAAGATTCCTATTTAGTATTTTACTTGAGAAGAGATACTTTCTTTTTGTCATTGCATTGATGTAAATCTGGATCGTGACTCTCGAGTAATTGATTTTAGATTGAATTGATTTTTAGCACCCAGAAGACACTCGTATACGAGAGACACGTGTTCGGTGATAAACGCTGGAAACACAACATTAAAATAAATTCTGAAGCTGATATTTTTTGCCCTTTGTTTGCATTTTAATTCGATGTGATGAATGAAAAAAACACCAAATGAACCATATTAGCATTTGGCATTTGGGTGGCACGGACAGAGCGGTGTGTTTAACTCCTCGTTGGTGTGACCAGCAGCTTGTTTTATGGATAGAACTGAGAGAATGACCTTCACAAGGGCACAGGATTGTACTAATTACTTCATTTCGGTTCTGCTGACCCTCTTTTGTTAAAGATAAAGCAGACAATTGGGTCCTTAAAACCCAATTTTAGCTGCGTGAAGGTCAGAAGAAAGTAGAAGCGTCTCCTCCTGTGACTATCAATAATTTATACATTTGTGGAGGTAAATCTGTGTCTTAATACTCCAGATAATTTAGAGCAGAGATCGGGCCACGCGAGGCAGCAGGATATATCGAGCGTTTTTAAAATCCGTAGTGTGTTGCTCTACTTACGCTCTGTTTTATACTTAAATTATTCATGCGAGATCGTTAAAAAAATGTCTACTGGCTTGTCGAGTGATCTCAGATAAAAGGTAAAAAAAAATTATAAAAACTAACTGATTTTATTTTCCCCGAGTGTAGCTAAAACAGGAAATGTAAAAAGCTATAATGTTTAAATACACAGGTACAGTATAACAGAAAGACACACAGCGCTGCAGAATTCTGGACTGTGATTGGTCAGAAGCTGTTGATTAACTTTGGATTAACGTGTCTTGTTCCATGAATATTAAATGTAACTATAAATAGATAAAGTATGAGGTGTCTTGCTTTAATAAATAAGAAATGCTGCAGTATAAGAGGTGAAAGTCCCTGTACACACTTGGTTCGCAGTGTTTTATTCCTCTTACACCACAGCGGTTTGACTGTGCGATGATTACATCATATAAAACCATTTATACATGAATAAAAGGAGAAAAAAAAATCACATTTACACTTATTCATTTCGCATTATCCACTGTATATAGATACTTTTTTTTAGAAAGTTATATATTCATTAAATACATTTTTATTAAAAACAAAAAGTCAAATGATAGATTTATTGTGATCCCAAGGTTGCAGGATGATTTAAAAAAGTATTGCAGCTAGGTAGAAATTTATCATAGCACGTTCGAGTATTTTATCGTTTGAAGTAACTGTGAAATAAAAGCGAGTTTATTCGGAGGTGTGAAACGTTCGCTTCACTTCAGCTGTGTACAGAAACGAGCACGTTTACGGCACAAATCTTCGGAAGAGATTTGAAATTCCCCCCACAGCGTGAGTTTCCTCTCCACAACAGCACCGGCGGCTTTTCCTTTCCTCTCTAACAAAATGGAGATTGATTTATACGTCTCTCCCGTCCTGCCTGGTCATTTATTATATGAATTTCCTATTGAATTTTTTAATGCCGGTTGATCCGCCTGCGGGCGACGCTTTAGTCCTCGCTGTGCGCCGCACGACAATTAAAACTACAGCACGTTTACACAACAATCTGAGGCACGGACTGTTATATTATAGATCTTGTGTTTAATAAATAATAATAATAATAAACTATACATACGTTGTACAGGGTACGCTGAAACAGAGAATTCTGCGAACATTAGTGAACTGTAAAACAACATAAAGTTAACAGGGACAGAGAGGAATAAATCACTACTCTCTAGGTAACTAGTTAAAGATGATGAGGTTAGAGAACACAGCCATGCGTGTAATACACTAACGCTGTCACTCTTGATCACACTCGTCACTTAACTAGCTAGCTAACAAACAAAAACCTTTACGTGTCGGTAAATCAGCGCTTAAGTTTTTTCCGATGTTGACGGTGTTTTTATTTTCAGTACGCAGAGATTACAAACAAACGTGTATCCACTGCGCTGTCAATCTTCTGTTGGAATGTTTGTAAGCGTTCATAAATGTACTGTTTTGTGAGGTTCTACTTACGGATGTTCTACATTGGAATATATATAAAAAAAACGTTGAATTGGTTACGTGAAAAGAGGAAACGTAGCGGTGTACAGTAGCTCAACAAACTGCTTCTCACGGCTGTACTTGGTGAGGAAAAAAAAACATTATTTTGTACGCAGCTAAGCTACTAAAAATGTAGCTGCTAGCATCAGTATTTATGTTGTAGCTAGCGGCTTGCTAACGCTGTAGTAAATCCATGCTGTCTCGACTGATCTACGTATAAAATGTGCACAAGTTAAAAGTGACAGAAATATAGTACTATAATGACAAAGTAGCTTTTTTTAATTTACTGTAATACTAGCATTATTGCTAATGCTAATAAAAAGTGTTTGCTGTAGTACAGTATGTTCTTTCTGAAAAGCTCAGAGTAAATTCTTCTCTTTTCTCTTTACGCTCCACCTGTCAGGGATTGTGTGAGTTATAATCATGACTGAGGCTCCATTTTGAACATCTGTCCACAATTCAGCATCGTTTCACATTTCATTAAACCTCGTTACACTTGCAGGACCACGAGAGACTCGGCGTGATGAAGCAAAAAACACCTCGGCTAGATTCCGGCGATATCAGGGCGTGTACAGTCGAAAAATATTTGTAAATATTATATGGGTGTATGAAGCACTGACATGGGAAGGGAAAATTGATCTGTGTGGAATTATAAATATGATATTTTTGGGTTTTTTTTTAAAGGTCCTACAAAAAAACAAGGACAAGTCCTTGTCAACAAATCCAAGACAACAAACATTCCTCTGTCCCTTATGGTCAAAGTTTGATAACTTAACAAATATAAGGCTGTGCAGCTTAATATTGGGAGTGTTTTTTTTTGTTTTGTTTTTAAATTAATATTAATTAGTCAATGTACTAATATTTTTAATTTATTAATTTATTAAAGTTTTTACTATGTGTTTGTCAAGTTCTTCTGGATTGGAACAGTAAACTTGATGCCTTGTTTTTTTTATTTATTAAAAATGCTTTTAATAGATCTATTTTAATGGTATTTTATTATTTTGTACTCTCCTTATAACATTATTATTATTATTATTATTATTATTATTATTATTATTATTAATTGATCTAGGAGAATATTCAGGACCGAAATGGTCAACTCCTCCCCCTTTAAAAAAAAAAAATAAATTGTCAGAGCTATCTATAAAGCTCTTGTGCGTCTTGTGCTATTTTTTCCCCGGTAGAATGATGAGAATCAGAAGGGACAAGCTGCTTGTGTTCTTGTAAACATCGAGTCTGTGGCTGAGAGAAAATCCTGTGCTTTTATTTCCATATTTTTGGCTCAGTGCTTTATAGGAGCGACACTTTAATTGCAGGCTGCAGATGGTCTTTCACAGCCTGCAACATGTTTGTTCTTCTGGAAATCGTTACCGCCATGAGCAGCATTTTTCTCAGCTGATTTCCTCCTGTTACATTCCTTTAACTGGTTCCACTGGCTGCAAATTTCACTGGCTGCTAATACAGGAGTCATGATTGCTTCAAGCGAGATACAAAATGCCTTAAATACCTAAACATTAGTCTGAAACTGGACACTAAGGAGCAGATAAACCTAATGAAATTGTGGACGTTTAGGAAAAAAAAAAAGCAATCGGCCTGAACTTCATTAATGACTCCTGGAGTTTTAAGAGCAGCAGAGCTAATAAACGCAGCAGGAAGAACTGGTGAAGACTCCAAACTTAAACGTGTCATTTATTACTTTAAAAACAAACAGAACCAAGTCCAATAAAGAGTGCTGGAGTTTTAGAGAGGAGCAACATAAAAGTGGAGTTTAAAAGCCCAGTATTTGAGTTTATAAGCCTTCATGAGTCTAAACACGGAGCATTATTTGAAAATCACCTTGATGTCGCTCTGTTAGTTCCTTTACTGTGGACTAGGTGTGTAAAACTGTAAACGTGTAAAAGTATAAAACTGGAAATGTAAAAAGTGTAAAACATGTGAAACTGCAAACATTTAAAAGTGTAAAACTTGTACAACTTTACAAAGTGTAAAACTCCAAAACTGTAAACATATAAAAGTGTATAACCATGTAAAAGTGTAAAACGAGATACTGAGAACCATGTAACCATGTAAAAATAAAACTGTAACGATGTAAAAGTTTAAAAGTGTAAAAAAGCTTCTTGTGAGCTGAAAATGGCTTTAGACTCTTGTTTGGTTTTAATTAATTGAATTTTAACAACTTAATTTTAATTTCATTTTTCATTTTATTCAACAATAAAAACCCCAAAATTTCATTTATTTTTCACACGAGCTTAAAACTTGTAAAATGAATTTTTCTTTTTATCTTTTCAAATACTTATGAACCAGTTCCTCCTTCAGAGAGTTCAGCAGAGCCGCTGCGGAGGACGTGTTGACAGATCGCCACTCTTTCGTGGAAAATGTTTGATGTTGAGGACAAAGTGAGCACAGACCAGCGCGCTAATGTCACTCTGTAGTGATTGGACATCGTGAGTAACGTCCCTAACACGCGGCGTAAAAACATCATAGCAGTGTTTCTAATTACAACAGGGTGTGACCTCTTTTCTGTATTCACGCCACTCGTGCTTTCTGAGGGTTAACGTGATTAGCGCTCTCACAGCGAGCACTGGAGCAGATTCTTTATTCCATCTGAAATTGGAAAGCAGTCGTCTATTCCTAATGAGACAAGCTGCTTTTGTGTCTGCACCTTAGCAAGAAAAGAACTAATCCCTTTATATTGAAAAAGAAGACGAAAAAAATGTAGGAAAAAAACCTGCTAATAGAGTGTTCAGTCTCTCTCTCGCTCACTCTCTCTCTCTCTCTCTCACTCTCTCACTCCCTCCCTCTCTCCCTCTCTTGCACTCTCTCTCTCTCTCACTGTCTCTCTCACTCTCTCTCACTCTCTCTCACTCACCCCCCCTCTCTCACTCTCTCTCTCTCTCACTCTCTCTCTCGCTCACTCTCTCTCTCTCTCTCTCACTCTCTCACTCCCTCCCTCT
>JANDJT010000164.1:864199-889740 GCA_024331685.1 Stegophilus panzeri
TTCAGTATTCCATGCACTTCAGTATTCCATACATTTCAGCATTCCATACACTTCAGCATTCCGTACACTTCAGCATTTTCCGTACACTTCAGTATTCCATGCACTTCAGCATTCCGTACACTTCAGTATTCCATGCACTTCAGTATTCCATACATTTCAGCATTCCATGCACTTCAGTATTCCATACATTTCAGCATTCCATGCACTTCAGTATTCCGTACATTTCAGCATTCCGTACACTTCAGCATTCCGTACACTTCAGCATTCCGTACACTTCAGCGTTCCATACACTTCAGTATTCCATGCACTTCAGTATTCCGTACATTTCAGTATTCCGTACATTTCAGTGTCCTATACACTTCCGTATTCTGTACACTTCAGTAGTCAGTACACCTTAGTATCGTACAATTCCACGTTACAAACACTAGATATTTCAGGTCATATTATTATTATTATTATTATTATTATTATTATTATTATTATAAACTGGTGTAATTGTAATTTATTCCTTAATCCAAGAAAACTCTTAGAGATCTCACACACACACACACACACACACACACAGACACACACAGTGATTGACATTAAAATGAAAATTGCAGGATGGAGTATGGAAAACTTTCTGTATTTAATTAGCATTCACATCATCACACAAGTTCACTTCTCCCATAACTTCCGATGTGAGGAAATATATTACTTCAGGATCCATGTTAGCTTCTGGAAATAGAAAAGTGGCAAACGGAAGTAGAAAAGCATCCCAGCAGGACCTATTGGATTCTCCACGAACTCGTCGATACACAGTGATCCACATGCGAAGCACATTTTAGCGTTTTACTCGGTTTAACCTGATTCAGCTCGTTAACACACTGTTCCTGAGCTTAAACCTGTGTGCGTGTGTGTGTGTGTGTGTGTGTGTGTGTGTGTGTGTGTGTGTGTGCGCGTGGGTTACAGAGCATTTTATAGATGTTTAAGCCCTTTAATCCCTGTACACTCCATATTTTAGTGTGTTTTCTTGCTCCAACACACACACACACACACACACACACACACAAACACGGATAAAACACATTCCCTAACCCATAATAAAAAACACTCTCTAATGCACACTAACGTGTTAATGAGCTGATCAGTTAAATTGGAAGTGTGAGAGTCCGAAACACTGAAATGTGAGGCGCAGAATGCTTGCTCCAGCATTCGGACTGTTCCCACTGTTCCCAACATTCCCAGTGTTCCCACTGTTCCCAGCGTTCCCACTGTTCCCAGCGTTCCCACTGTTCCCAGCATTCCCACTGTTCCCAGCGTTCCCACTGTTCCCAGCATTCCCACTGTTCCCAGCGTTCCCACTGTTCCCAGCGTTCCCACTGTTCCCAGCGTTCCCAGCGTTCCCACTGTTCCCAGCGTTCCCACTGTTCCCAGCATTCCCAGCGTTCCCACTGTTCCACACCAGCTCGCATTTTGCATTCTCATAATTTCTCATTTTCAGTGCTTCAGGCTTTTAGTCGTTTTATCTGCTGCACGTTTCGATTTGCTTCTCAGGTCTTCACCCTTTCAGAAATTGATTCACTTCAGGTGTAGCGCTAATGATTTGGCTGTAACCCCAACTTCAAGCAACTTATTTATCAATAACTCATGGAGCACTTGCAAGAAATACACACACACACACACAAACACACACACACACACACACACACACACACACACACACCATTAAAAATACAACTGCTGTGTGTTTATATTTTAGTAAACATCTTTTTTTATTCCATAAAGTTCTGTATTCCATGCACTTCAGTACTCACTTCACATTATCAGTGTGATGCTTATTTTAAATGCGTTTAATCAACTTTACATTCGTATTGCTCATTTAAATAATCTTTTTGTTGATTTTGTATTAAATTGTTGTTTTTTTAGCAGTAAATTATTTTTTGTAGTTAAACTTCACATTTGAGGTTCAGCGTGCAGCGTGTAAACTGCAGTATTTTCCAGTTCTTTCCGATATATTCCTCCTTGTGGAAGAGGCGGTACGGCACATGTTTAAAGCAGCATGTTGAGCGTCTTTACTACTTACAGTAAAAGGAAATGAAGTTTTAGACATTTTTGGCCCCGGGGAAATAACCTGCTTTTTCCTCGCTGTTGAAGTCACTGCAGATTTGCATATTGTGCAGACGACTGTGCTCCCCCGAACCCCACAAGGATGGTTTTGTAGAATCTATCATTCCCCTGATTACTTCTAATTACTTGCTGACCAAATTCCTCTGCTGCTTTATTATCTGCACGCAGGCCGATTATTAGCTGATGAACACCGCGGCCTCCCGAGAGGGACGGTATATACTTACAGACTCACGGCGAACTGGGACATGATCCAGAAGTTAATTTCATAAAAATTAAGAAGTAAAAGTGTTGAGAATCAGCGATTCTGACCGATTCTGACCTCGTGCGGCTTGTTAGGATGGTTACGACTGCCACAGTGGACGACACACTTAAGATTTTACATTTGCCGGTTTATTGCAGGAAACGTCTTAGAGCGGCGGTGTAATGGTAACGCACAGCCGAGTCTGAAAGTGCATGATGGGTGCGATCTACTCAAGGGCTGAAGATATTATTTACTGAACAAAAGCATAACTTTGCTTATAGGACTAAAAATAAATCCCCACGAGTGCCAGTGGGGTGTGAGGATAATTCAAAAATATGTATGTAGTCCTCGTTGATTCAATAAGTGAATGTTTACAATGAAAACAAAAAATATTAAATGCAGGCTTGGTCGAGCGCTGTCCAACAAGGGGTGGGGCCATAGGCGGTTCTGGGGAGGGGCCTAAATATGGAGTGAGTCAACTCTGAAATACTTATTACAGTATGTACGATTATAGCGTGATTTTTTTGTGTGTGATAAAATGGCACTCAATAAATAAACAAACAAACAAACAAATAAATAAATACATTTGCTGTGGATCAGAAGGCAGAGTTTTCCACGTAGCTAAGCCGAAAGCTGAAGTGGAGGACTTGAACTGAAAGACCGGCCCTAGCTTAGCATCCCCCAGCTTCCCAACAAATCAAACTCTACCCAACCTCCCCCACCCCCATCGCCACTGGGTGGGCGGGGCATGTCATGACAGAGTACGCTATACAAGTGTACAGATGGGATGATATTACAGCTGATTTAGTTTTGTACTGAATTTCCAAAGAGTACACTTTTCTAACTCAAACAGCACATCATTTTACTGGAAGCCCCTGAGAGCTGACTCAGTTTCACTGGGCCTCAGGCAGAACCTTGAGGAACTCCTCTTTTGATTTCTCAAACCACACTGCGCTGTTGTTAACAGCTTGTCATCACTTAAGGACAAAAAAAGGGTCAAGATGCATCTCTGCATTAAATGGATATATTTTCTGAGCAGGATGCGGCTGTGCTTTTCAAACAGAAGCGGAGTTTATTATTTATTCATCTGAGGATTGTAAGGCGCTGAGTAAAGATTCACTTTCTGTCGGGCCTGAGGGGAACCGTGTCCTTGCCATGAATCATTGTACCAGTCAAGTCATTGTACCAGTGTGTTCGGGGTTAATGCGCCAGTTGGCTTCTTTAGAATATTTGAGGTTGAGTTCATAAAGTGAACTTGACTTATAGCTCATATATTATAAAAGAGGAGAAATCAGGAAATACAGCTGGGTCTGATATTGCTGTGTACTTGTCCTTATATATAAAAGATTTTATACATCCACACTAGATAGGTAATGGAATGTGTGCTATTGAAGCCCTGGCTCCAGTGGCATATACAGTACATAGTTTTGTTTTCTTTAAGAACTTTCATCATTATATAATCATTTATACATTCAAATGAAGGGTTTTTCTTTTCTTTTCTTTTTTTTTTTTTGAAATTCCAAGCTGCTAATGTAAAGTAAGTGAAAAATAAATCCTGTTCAACAACAATAAATGTAACTGTAAATTGGTTAAAAGTATGCTGTTGTTCTTTAATTGATATTTAGAAATTCCTGTAGTATAAGAGTAATAAAACATGTGCTGTTTCAGATAATAATCATCTTCTTAGTGGTAACAGTAACGCCACTCAATATTTACTTTAACTAGCTATTTACATATGTTTAGCTAACTTATTCTAATTACAACTCCTCACTGTAAACTTAGTGCTAGCTTTATTAAACAGTTTCCCAATCTTCCTAGAAGCGTTAATCACCCTGAAATATTAACAAAGTTATAATGCAGTTATAATGAACCCCGCCTCCTTTCGCTCTCCAGCTCTCTGTGAACTCTGGCTCCGCCCCTTCGTCGTCTCCTCATCACTGCTTTCACCTTGTAAACGACCTGTGTATTATCAGACAGTCTTTTCATGAACTCTCGTCTTCTACACAATGTTAGCGCTGTTGCACCGTTCACATGTGCGCACCCGTGTGTGGATTCGACCCGTATCACCTGATGAGCCGAGCGAGTAATAATAACATAAATTGTGCATTCAGAGAATTTTTTTTTTTCTAATCAGAGCAATGTTTACTTTAATGCTTTATGTCTAAAATCTCATTTACGTTCCTCCATAGCGCTCGGTGACATGGCGTGTTTACCAAATCAGCAGCAAAGGACATGTAGAGCTTAATTAATTCTGAGTTATTATCCATCATAAAGCCTTCTAAAGCTGGAACAAATGGTCCTCAGCCAAGGATATAATGAAGTTTCTTTCTTTTTTTTTTTTTTTTCCCTTTTTCTTTTGGTTATTTGCAGGACAAAAATGGCTTGCTAATGAAAATGTCAGCTTTTAGGAGCTAATTAGGAGAACAGCACTCAAAGTACCCAGAGGAGGAAATGAGGCAAGATACAGGAGGAAAGAAGACCATCAGATGCATCTGAATGCCATTAAACTTCAGATTATAACCTGCAATGTGCCGATTAAACCATTATTTTAAATAATTTTGAATAATAATTAATTATACGAATGGATCAATTCATTCAGTTAGACAAAATGAATTATGACATACTGTAACTATAATCAGTTCATTTTTAATTAAGTATTGATAATTAACTTCTATTATAGCCTGTAAATTAATATTTTTGTTCGCGCATTTTTAGTCGGTTTACATTTTGTTTCATTTAGGATGATTTTAAAAGGCACGGATTTGTCCAATAATCGAAATCCAACAAATTAAATGTTACACAAAACCTCTTTTTAATCAGTTCATCATCCGCGGAGCGTCCGCGTCCCCCGTGAATGAGCCGTTACTATAGAAACAATAATGTATTAATTATAAACCTGTGATTTGCAGCTGCGCTACTTTACAGTGAATTACTCAACACTTTCTGACCAATCAGAATCCAGGAGATTGTTAATGTAATTTATAGAATGAAGTGGCTGTTATTTGCTTAGACACACAGTATGATGGTCACCGGATCGAAACAGGAAATGAAACTGTAATGTTAATGTAAATTGAATAATGAGCTTCTTTCTATCTTGTCGCGACAGTTTGAGTGAATAAAGTGAAGCGTGTGTGAACAGAACGCTTTCACGCGAGTTGCTCGACGTTTCAGAGCCAGCTGTTTGGAGCTTTCAGTAATGACGGTGCACTAACATACTAAATATACTCTCACTGAATCAAAGCCTTGTGATATTTCTGGCGTGTATGTGTAATGTCGGACATCAAGATGTTGTCAGGTGTGTGTGTGTATGCGTGTGTGTGTGTCTCCCCTGATGTTTGAGACTGTGTGTATTTGTACCTCCACTTCCGACACGCTTGAGCCTATTGTAGCCCACATCATCTCCTCACACTTATTAAAAATGAACGAACGCTTTTGCATATTGATTAGCTTGAATTTAATTGACCTCGTTTTAATTTTCTCGTCCCGTGTTCTCGAGCTGTTGTCGTTTATTTCCCAGCGGCCCGTGCGGCGTTATTGGATACAAAATCTGCAGTGAAAGCCTCGGAGCGAAAAAAGGCTACAGAAGGCAGAAATGTAAATGATTGTTACTCTTCATATAATGCAGGTTACTGTGTGTGTGTGTGTGTGTGTGTGTGTCCTGTTGCCTCAAAACAAATCTGACTGTTTTACCAGCAAACAAATAAGTAGGGAAACAAATGTGAGATGCATAGAAATTTGGCTCTAGCTTTTCTATACTGTTTGGTTTTTGAATAGTTTCATTTATTTACACTTTTGAACAATTCTGATTTCTATATTTGACATTTCCTGCCCTGAAAGAAGTACAGCCAAAAACCCGGCTCTTAATTTCTGTTATAGCGTAACAGATAGACAGAATACGATCTTCATTAATACGATGTTTTGCTTTAGCTATGCTTAGTATTAGAATTAGAATTTGTCATCTAGATCGCCAAGATTAGCTTTGTGCTCTGTTCTGACCCGATACGACAACACTGTGAGATCAGAAAGCACAAACCAACTGATATTCGCCAATGTTAGTGAGTTAATAATCGGATAATGTTAGCATGCTAGCTTAAAGTCAAGCACTTAAGGACAAGGAGAGAGGTTTTGCTCATTCACTATTACACTCCAGATAAAGGGTACAATAGTTTTTATTCATGTAAAAGTTCTGTAATGCAGAGGAGACCTCGATAACGACAGAAAATAATTACATCCTCATACTACAGCACTAAATACTACGTCAGTAAACTACGGGTGTCTATACTATTAGGTAACCATTATGTGGTTTGGGACACAGCCTTGAGTTCTCTCTGAATGTGTATTAGTTGCCTCTCACAGCTTTTAGATTGATCTCCATGATGGAGATTTTTAATTTACTCTGTTTACATTTATTTTCTCTACCAAAGAGATTTGAAATCCAGATGAATAAATCCACCTCGTTGACGTTCATTACACTGCTACACTTTTCCATCACTGCCGATGATGTGTTCCAGATGTTTCGGAGAATAAACTGCTGCGCGTGTTGTGCTCCTCTAATAAAACACCGAGTATTGGCCAACGATTCTTAATTAGAGAAGGATACGTCGTACGTTTTACATGTTTATAGTTACGTTTTACGTCGAACCATCGACAAAACAAGTTCCTGTTCTCGCTTATGTTATAGCAGCTGTCAACATTCGTTCCCTCTGAACACCAGCCTCTCTCAGTTTGTCATGTTAATGAGAAACCACCAGGCGTAAACTCCTCTGTCCGGAAGAAAACTTACTGAAGACCATGAACGTTACATAAACATCTCCTGATAGAAAACTTAAGGAGCCACATCAATTATCGATTACACATACTTTTACTTTTACACAAGTACGATAGAAACGATAACAAGCGCATTAATATAAACCCGTGATTCGCAGCTGAACTTCTGTCAGAATCCAGAATCCACCCCACAGCGCCGGTCGTTTTGGATAAACTGAATTGTGGGAAGTGAAATGCCAGAGGCTTGAGCCACATCAACTCACAATAACGATGTGAAACACACCAATCAATCGGGAGCTGCGACTCTCCACCTCGCCTCATCAGTCAATTTCCTTTCTCAGAGCCTCTTATTGTTAAAAGACTTTATTGATTTCATTTGATGCCTCATGCTGAGGATTCTGCTGATGAACCGATGAATGAGATTGTCAATACACACTCCTCCTCCACAAAAACGTGGGAAACGGCGACAACACGAAGAGCGACGGATCGGCAACCCGCTCACGTCGTATCTTCAGCGTGGAGTTTAAAAGCAGAATGAAGCGAAGCTCGGTGAGGAATAAAGCCCTCTGAATGATGATCCATCTCACTCTGAAGTCTGACTGCTCGGGGAGTTTGGAGGGAGAAGCCGAGACAACAAAAAAAGAACTTGTGGATTATAATAATTCAGCCTGAAAGATACGCTGAAGTTGCCATCTTTTGAAAAGTTTGCAGCAGAAGTAAAGTAATAAGAGGAAATAAAAGAAATGTACCTGAGTGACCTGTAAAGTATGTGTGGGAGTGAAGTGCATGCCTCCTATGGACTTATTGTACTCGGATATAGACGCTAAACTGAGAATAAATCAGATGTGCAGCATGGGAGATTGTAAGCATGAGCACATGCAAGACTTCGAACAAGTTTCTGAGATTTCTCTTTTTGTCCTTAAGGCTAAATTAATCTCCCTAGTGTCAGATAAAGGAACCTGAAATTCTCAATTCTCATTTTTTGTCAGTTTTGTCAGATACGTGATGCAGTAAAGCATGTAAACATTAAGCTGTAAACACTGGGCTTTAAACCCATGCTGTTCAGACTGTGGGTTGGTCTCATGGAAAGTGCCGGAAAGGGAGAATTCGCAGAGAGGGTTTTAAATGAAACCTGCTTGACTATGAATTTCAACTAACATAACGTACGTATCATTTTAGGGAACACTTTATTTGACACTCTACTCTATAAACTGCTTTGAAGCCACCTGAATTTAAGCAAAATATCAAATGTTTATCTGTCTGGAAGAGGTGCCAGTATTTATGATTCCCGACTTGTTGCTATGGCGATACAAGAGACCCCTGATCCTACACTACAGCAGTCAATAAATTTCACCCAGTGGAAAATTCGATTCACTGAAGGGGAAAGGACACGGGATGTAAAAGTAGCAGTTGCTTCTTGATGACTTTTTTCAGGTGAACTCTGACCTGTGAAATTTAGAGGGCAGGACTAAAGGAACGGAAAAGTACCGCTGTTTATGCATGCTAGGGGTTTTGCGCTAATTTCTTTTTTCTCTGCCTCTTACTTATTTAATTATTAGCGATGCTAGTGTAATAAATTTCCCATATCAAATGTTTCTCAGTGGACTAGCAATGCTCCAATTTGTTTTTCCTTTTGGTTCACTCCATGTGCCTTTTCTTGTTCTTGTGTTCACCTGTCGCATTAACTCATTGATTAGCTCGTTAAATGACTCATTCCCATGTTTTGAATATGGATTATTGTCATCTGTGATGATGATTATTGGAGTTCCTCAACAACATGACTACATCACAAAATGTTTCAGGGTCCAAACCTGGAGCATCCAAATAAAGTGACGGTAAAAGGTACGAGTTCATATTCTATAGAGTGTTTATAGATTTATAATTAAATATATGGAAGATTCCCTTCTATTTACGTCCTTATCAGAGGTAAAGCTGTAACTTTATGTTTTCAGACATCTTCAGGACAGAGGAGTTTACACTTTGTTGTTTTTCTGTAAGAAGACAAGCTGCATTTTATTTGTATTTTTATACTTGTCTTTTCATTTACATCAGATTTAACCCCTAGGTAGTGTGGAGAATGTGGAAGCAGGAAACATGGGATTGATAATGAAATTTCTTTTTTTACGTGTTTAATACTGTTGTCTTTAAACAGCAGGTACGGCGTGGTGTATTTCTCTACTACAACACCGAATTATAAAGAAGGACACGTCACAGAGAGGAAATGTTCAGGAAGTTGTTTTGATTTTTTTTATTTATTTCTTTCCTTCTGAAAGTGTTTAGCGCTGCAGACTCGCCCTTTCATTGCTTTGAAAGGTTGTGGTAATTATGTTTTCAACTGGGACTGTTATTATCTGCATTTTTTAACTGCTGAAATGAAAAATTGCCCTGGAGCCACTTCTGGACCGACTGCAAAGTGCAGAAGGAATAAATATGCACTCATCACCAGCGGAGCTCTTCTCCTTCACACACACTGGAGAATTTCTCCTCTCGTCTTTACAGCAGGAGAAGGTCAACAGCAAAATAAATATGTTCTCTAAATTGCCTTATTTATCCGTTTGTTAGATGGAGGTTGAAAAGTCAAGGTGGTGGAAATAAAGACGCGAGGAATAAATAGCCGTTTAGAGAAACGTCTTGAGTTTAGGAGGTAAGAAGGACAGAATGTGGAGAGGAGAAATGTGTTTCTGTGGCAGCTTGTTTAGTTTCAAGTTCATGTTCTGAGTGCTAATTTCTCTCGAGTCCACTGGAGATGATGACTCTGTGTGTGTGTGTTGTGTGTGAGAGAGAGCGAGAGAGACAGAGAGAGAGAGCGAGAGAGAGAGACTTTGCTTCTGATTTACAAGAGCTCTTGACCAGAGTGGACAAAAGTTCAGCACTACAGCGATGCAAAAAAGCTGAAAGTTGAGACGAGCTGAAAGATAAAAAAAACAGAAAGATTATTTTTTCAGAAATAAAGTGTCTAATTATCTTCTTTCTCTTCAAAGAACAAAGTCTGTGCTCATCTTATGTTTCCCATCGTCTTTGTAGCAGGGAACATGATCCATGCCGGAGCATCTCAGATGCTCGATAAGATGATGATGATGATGATGATGATGAGCGTGCGGAGCTTTTATTTCATTCCCCCGTTTTACTGATTAAATCCAAATTATTTGAATACAAGTAACATTCTGTACTGAAGTATATTAGGAAAATTACTATATCCTTACAGTGCTTACACATTTAAAAGGACCATTTCATCCCAAAACGAAATGAACACAGTGTTCCTTTTACTTACTCGCATCTTTTACTTAAATGTTTGCTACTTAATCCTGCACTAAGTGCTAAGTTCTTAGTTCTTAGTGCAACTAAGTGCGCAGAAGTCGATAGTTTTTTTTTTTGAATGAGATACTGATTTGCTGAAACAGGAAGTGGAGGAACCATTGACAATATGAAGTGGGTGGGGACAACTTTAAAACTTTAAAAACAGTTTGTGTTGACTACTAATTAGGGTTTAGGGATGGTTCTTTTATCCTCCCACTGTGAATCATTATCCAGATTTTTTTGGTTTCAGATATTTGTTCTTACTTGAAGCGCCTAAACCTGAACTAGTTAAAATGTTTGATTTACTAAAAATATAACCGCATCTGCTTTTTGGCCACAAATATGTAACATGGAGATCCTGAAAAGCAAAGAAGACGATGACGGTCAGGTCTATCTACACACCTTTGAGCAGGTCGCCACCCACAAGGGTTGGCATGAGGGGGACTGGGCCGAAATCCTAGGCTTATTCCTTTCTGGGAGGCCAAGCTGGCCTATTAAGATCTGCCGCCAGAGTAGGCAGCCGACCACGACACCCTTAAGGAACCCTTGGTGCATTGTAGACTGTCCCCAATCAATGTTGTGGCAGAGTTCCACAAGTGGGCCTACAAGCCCAGAGTCACCCCTAGAGCACAAATGGATGCCCTGCTCCATACCACCAAAAGGTGGCTATAGCCAGAAAAGCACACGGCAACCAGTCACCGAAAGGGTGGCAATGGACAAGTTTCTGAGATCTCTGCTGCCAGATGAACACAAAGTGGTGGGCGTGTGATCCCCCAACACCCCCAAAGAGATGATTACATCACTGGAATGTGCCCTTGCCATCCTGGAAATTGGCACAGGGGAAAGAAGACAGCTCTTCCTCAGTCCCTGAAGGGACAACATGCCCTGGCGCCCTGGCCCTGGTAGCAGGGAAAGGAGATCCCCGAAGAGCCATGCCAACTATGCCTCGCTGCCAGACCCGACCCGCCGCTCCAACTCTGGGGCCAGGTGCCACAAATAGAGAGGGAGAACCAGAGGCCCAACCAGGTACCATACTTCCTGATCAGAGGTGGGATCCTACTTGATCACACCGAGTGATGTGACCAAGCCTGTGATCTCCTAGTGGTCCCCTGCTCCAAAATAGACCATCTTGTACACCTGGCCATCAACAACATGGAAAAGCTAAAGGACCGCTCCCACTGGCCAAGTATGGAAGCAGAGGAGTGGACTGTCTGCCAGCAGTACCCCCAGAGCCAACACACCTTGCCCAAAAAATCTGTGCCCGACCCACTCATCCCGCTCTCCATAATCAGTATGAGAGAGTGAGCATAGACCTCATAGTGCCTCTCCCAAAATCTGCCCAGGGCCTTGAGTACATGTTCATCATTGTGGACTATGCCACCCTGTACCCTGAGGCAGTCCCCCTCTGGAAAACCACCTCCTGGAACATCTCCAGGGAACTCGTGCTCCTCTTCTGCAATGTGGGGATCCTGAAAGAAACTTCTGACCATCCAAGGTATGCCTTTTGTATCTAGACTAATATCCAATCTCTGCCAGCTGTTGCAGGTCAAACATCTCAGAACATCTGTCTGTCACCCTCAAACCAACAGCCATGGCAAATTAAAAGGCATTCTTAAAGTCTATCTGAAAATAAATAAATAAATAAAATAAGTATGAACAATTTTGAAAGATAAAAAGAATGTATGGAGACTTTTGGAACACTCTGTATTTAACAGCTGTAGTTCAACTAGATGTTCACTATATTTGTGAGAAGTGATGGAAAACTGCACAACAAATCAAATTTAACAGTTTTCATAACTGATTTAAAAAAAAAACAAAAAAAACACGCTCAAAATCAGATGTTTGTATTCGTCTGTCCTCTGGTGGATCAGCCCCTGAAGGTCTCGTGTTGGTTCTCTGGCAGTCGTGCAGGAGTATTGATCACCATACTTACTTTTAGTAAAGCTTTCACCACAATAAATCCATAATGATAAATCACTGCACGCTCCCGTGGCCTGGAGTTGTTAGAAGCATTGACATGAGTGATGTAGATATTTTCCAGATCGATACTGAACTTAAAGTCTCTCTCTGTCCTCAGACCCTGCCAAAAAAAAAAAAAAAACACGCTTCCAAAACTGACCTACATTCCGCCTCGAGACCTGCCTCTCTGACCAGCTGCAAATCTGCTCACATCAGCTTCAGAAGCTCCATCTGCAGATCCACTTTCTAATATTTAAACCTCTAGGTTGTCTTCTTCAGCCTTTTTCTGCTTTTTTTTTTTTTTTTTTTTCACAAAACAAATGTTGGACAAATATTGTGCTTCTAAACACCACTTCCATCTTTAGCAAAGAACATTTTCTCTGGTGTTTTGTCTCACTGCTATCTTGCTAACTCAATAACTGTAAAATCCTATAATCTGGGTGGTGAAAATAGCCTTAACACCAACAACAACAACAACAACAATAATAACAGCAGTGCGATGCTACCACCACCATGTTTTACAGTGAGGATGGTGTTCTCAGGGTGATGAGTAGTGTTGGGTTTCTTCCAAATAAATTTTCAGTCTTGGTCTCATCAGACTCATTGCAGAGTCTCCAACTCTTCCATAAAGCCAGGCTTTGAGGAATGCCTGAGCTGTGGATCTCTCCAACGTCTACTGGGCCTCTTGATTGTTGGTGGGTTTTACACTCTCTGACTCTCTCTCTCTATCTCTTCCTGTCTCTGTCTCTTTCTGTACATCTGTCACTTTTTCTTTTCTTCACTCTTTTTTGTCTCTGGCTGTATCTCTGTCTTTCCCTCTTTCTTTTTGTCACTATCTCTCTGTCTGCCTCTTTCTCTCTTTGTCTAACTCTCTCTCTCGGTGTTTTATTTCAAGAGTTCTCACTCTGGGAAAAGTCAGAAAAGGATGGTTTTTTCAAGGAAGCTGAGCTCATTATAAAAATAAAGTGAGCTGTAAAAATAAAAGAACCTTCGAGACACGGTGTTGGACATATAAGAATTTAAAAATGTTTTTTTTTTTCTGCAGTTTCATGGAAACTCTGAAGCAAATACACTGGTCTAAAGGAAACGCAGGCATAGTGATTCATTTCTGGCCACAACTTTTATTTTAAGGCTCCTAAAATTATTATTAGAAGATCAATCCCATGTCCAGTTGTGCATGAGCATCAAAATTAAATTGATTTCAGTCACACTGTCTTATTATTTTCTTTTTTTTTTTATTATTAATTATTTTCCGTAGAATTTCTGTCCTTTTCTTCATTTGATGCTGAGTGCAAAAGTTCCTTAATCAACGTACATTTATTTTACGTTTGACGTCTCACAGAATCAGCCTGTGAGATGCAGAATAAATGTCCGAACAGGGCAGAGTTTCCCAAAAAAGCCTCGCAGTGAAATAGTTAAATAGTAGCATGAACAACACAAGGATAAATTACACACACACACACACACACACACACACACACACACACACACACACACACATACTCTCCCAGAGCAAACATGCTATTATCAGAAGTAAAGTGACTTCAAAAATGACAGTTTAAGAGCACTTTGACGTAAATGTTTAGACTAAATGCTCTTACATTTGGCCGCTGTGAGAAAACAAATCATTTGTTCAGGACACACTCATGAAGTCTTCCTGTTTGTTTCCTGTTTTTTTTTTTTCTCTCTCTCGTTCCACTCTGAACGTTCCCTCGGTTCTAGTTACCAGCTGCTCCTTGTCATTGGTCTCGCTGTGTCTCATTAACCGGTGTGTGTACACATCCCTGTGTTTGTGTTGCCAGTTTGTTTAGTCTGGTGTTATTACTAAGTGTTCCTCGTTTCCTACTTTCCCAGGACTTTTGAAAATTCCATGCCCGGCTGTTTGTTTGTGTAATCGACATCTTCGATATAAAATATGCTAGTGGAATTTTAACTTAACCATTGCATTTCAACTTTAACCATTACAACTTATAGTGAAGTAAGACAATTACGTATGAAAGTTGAAAACATGAACATGCCGAAGTGTTACACCGCATTCACTTTCTCAACGTGGTTTTTTTCTTGTTTTATGCCACTTTTGCATTGTCATGGTTTCTCTACTTGACTAATGCAATATCATTAAACTGGGGCAGTGGTGGCTCAGTGGTTAAAGGCTCTGGGTTACTGATCAGAAGGTCAGGAGTTCAAGCCCCAGCTCCCCCTGTTGGGCTCTTGGGCAAGGCCCTTAACACTCAACTGCTCAGGTGTATAAATGAGATAAATGTAAGCCGCTCTGGATAAGGGCTTCTCCCAAATGCTGTAAATGTAATGTAAACTTCATAGCTGGCTACAGAACGCATGCTAACCTCTCATCCGACTGCCAGTCAGAAATGACGTGTGGTGAAATCACATCACAACAATTACTCTGTCATCTGTTTATGAAAAATGCTGACATTGTTCTGCTAATTATCTCAAACATGCCTGTATCAGCATAATGAAGTTCACCGGCTGGTTCAGGAACTGTGACTAAGAACCAATATCTGTAACCAAAAAACATGGCTAATGTTCAAAGTGGGGAAAAAAAAAACAACAACATTTTTGTCTTATTCTCATTTGGTATTCATTCCATCGCTTCACTTCTGATTTGTATGAACTCATCAGCTTTTTTGTCACTCACCCCACCCACTTTGCATGTCCAGTGGTGGCTCCGCCTCCTGTACAACATCTGCTCATTAATAAAATGAATGGCTTCTGAAGAGTTTGTGGTGTTGTACTTTTTGTACAGGGACATTTTCTACTGAATAAAAGAAAATTGCATATATTTATGCAAACGAGGCTTCATCTAACTGACATTTCATACTGTGTGAATACTGACATACTGATGTTCTCATGAGAAAGACTTTAACAGAAAATTGTGTTGGGTAATGCACCCATAAATATTGTGTTAATGCCATTTTCATTATAAACTCTATCATAAATCTGACCGTTTTCAACTTTTTGAGCAATTCCTCTATAATAAGTCTCTAAAAAAGCAATGGGAAAGAATGCAAAAAAAAAAATATGAATATGAGTAATCTAGAAACCGAGATTTTTGGTTCTAGGAAAATAGGAAAAAAAAAGATTTTAAAGAAAACAGTTGAAAAAATGTCATGTATTTATATACTAGTACGTGTGATTGGTACGGTTTATTAAAGAGCTTGACATCTATCAGGAAATGAATACAGTATTTCAGGAATTCTTTTTTAGGAATGCACTCGTGAAGTGGGTGGAGCTTAAAGTATTCTTCAAAGTTTCCGGTAATACAGTGGTCACGAGTGGACAAAAACAAAAACAGTGAAATAAACATTTCACAATTTTTATATTTTTATTTTTACAGTTTAAATAGACATGCAAGATGCAATTTATCCAACAATTTGAAAAAAAAATGCTTGATCTGCAGATGTTTATTATTATTATTATTATTATTATTATTATTATAGATTTTGTTTTAACAGTTCCTTCTTGGGTTGAGCATTTTTATTTCATTTATACTGTATAGTATGATGTTTGGATGCTATAGCAACCTGAAATAAATTTCTACCTGAATGAGGTCACTATGGACTATTCAATAACAATGAACATGCAGTGCATTGTGGGTGATAATGTAGTCATGTATCCAGGGAAAATAGTGCACTATATATATATATATATGATAAGAAAGGGAATAAATTCAGACATAGCTCTATACTTTTGCTTTTTTTGTGTGATTTTCTGTCTGTTTTGGATTTGTGTTGATTTGTGGCCTTAATCACAATTCTCAAAAACTCCTCAAATAATTCAGGCTCTGTCTCAAATCACAAACTTTCATTGATATTGTTATGCTATACACATTGACCAGTAAAGTTTTGCACTAAATGACTCTCATAAAAACGAAAAAATGTCTGCCTTAAACTCTTTTCGTTTAAAAGCTTGGTACCTTCCTGTGGCTCCACCCATTTTGTTATTCAAAGCAGGCTGTGAATGCAGAGGGCTAAAAAATATCGCTCATTTCACGCTTCATTTCCACGTCTTTCTAGCACAATAGCCGGTGTTAATCCTCGCAGCAAAGGTGTGTGAAGTGTACAATTTCCGACGTAGCTTTTGCGAGTGCCTTCGTCCACCTCTGGCTTTCAAACCTGGAGGGAATTTCACCGGAATTTAAAAACAGCAATCAAGTTTTTTTCAAGAAGTAATAAAAAGAACTAAATCATGCAATAAGTGCAGTTCCTTTATGACTTAACAAATAAAACGTTTTTTCCCCCTCTTTTTTTTTCCCCGTCCTAGCCCATTATGTCATCTCACATTCATCCTCGCAGAATAAGACGGGAACAGTCGCTCCAACATAATCGCTCTGAAATGATGCTCTTAAAGTGATCCACGCTGTGTGCCTGGATAGTCCAAATAGCAGCCCGTGTTGTCAAGGTGTAATCACATCGAATGATGTCTGCTTTTTCCACTTGACAATGTACGTGTCTCCAGATGGAGCGTTTTTTTTTTTCCTCGTACAAAAAAAAGCCATGACTGCTGCTTTAGATGATTCTTTCAGGCGTCATGACTCAAAATGGCCTCTGTAAATGCCCTACAAAATGTTTAAAACAGGTTCCCTTCGGCTGTTTCCTGGCAACAGGAACGACTCATGGCCCATTTCCTGTTAAAGTAGTCCCTTTTAAAGAAGAAGAAAAAAAAATTAAACGGTCCAGTGAGTGAAATGCGTGGTGGTGTTGAGTATTCACGCCACCTCGGTGCACATATATTAAAGCGACGGTTCTCAGAGGAGCTACGCTGTTCTAAAGCTCAAGGGCTTAAACGAGAGCTCTTGACACAGCTCGAGGATCTGCTACAAACCAGCACATATTCACAGAATCATCTCTGGATTATTTTCACACCAACCTCCGAATCACGAGTGCCTTTTCCATTTAACGTGGAACGAGCCACCTCTGGAACGTGTTGCATCAGGGCGCAGAATGCAGAGATTAGCTAAATGTTAATGCTAGTCCATAATTATAATGATAACTTTGTTCCAAAAAAGGGAAGAGCGTGAGTTCAATTCAATCAGCCAATCAGGAGCTTGATCACCACCACCAGCCTTTCTTCAGCGTAACCCTGTGTTTAGCATTGATGGAATTGTGTTAGGTTCACAAGCACGCTTTTTAAAGAACCTTAATGGTTCTTTGTTTGTCTCCTTGGAGGAACACTTAAAGATTCTGCATAGATTCAGAAAGAGTTTCCAGTAAATCCATTTTTGGAACTTTGAACTTGAACTGGGCATGTGTGTGATACACTTTAAATTACTGCTCATTATTTTCTTCTTAATACAGAGATATCTAGAACCTAGAACATCTAGAACATATCTAGAACCTAGAACTAACTAATGCTCATAACAGCCCAAATGAAATAATCAAGTGCTTAACGTTTAGCATTTTACTATTGGGTCCACTCTTAGAAAAAGGGGTTCTTCAAAAGGTTCTTTAAGGGTTCATTGGATAATTAAGGGTTCTAAGTCTCCTAAAAGTGTTCTACTTAGAACCCCATGTGGTAGCAAAACACTTGTAGTCTTCTCCATAGAACTTTTAAGGGTCTTTTGGAATGTAAGGGCGCTTAATTACCTAATGAGACCTTAAATCATCCTTAAAGAACACTTTTTTGTTCAGTTTTTTTCTTCTTAAAATCTAGAACCTGTCAGGAGTTTGGCATTGCTTCTTGGTACTTCATACAGTCTTAGAAAAAAAAAGGGTTCTTCAATGGTTCTTTAAAGGTTAATTTGATATTTAAGGGTTCTTAGCCTCCTAAAATTACATTTCTGATAGGGAAACATTGTTCTGTTAAAAAAGGGACAACTGAAGAACCTTTAATGGTTCTACATTTACTAAGAATCAAGAAGATGGGATCATCACCATTCAAATGTGGATTTTTAAAAATTTGAGTATGGAAATATTGTAGAAATTCACTAAGACAGAGGAATAAAGAGGTGAACAGCTAAAACTCAGGGTGGAACCGTTGCTGTGTAAAGTACAAATATTCCTCATCCTGTATATTCCAAAATCAGGACAAAGAAAAGAAGCAGAAGAAGAAAAACCTCCTGCTATATGTGTGTGTGTGTGTGTGTGTGTGTGTGTGAAAGAGAGAGAGAGAGAGAGAGAGAGAGAGAGAGGGAGAGAGAGAGAGAGAAAGAGAGATGGAGAAGTCTGTAAAATATTCATTTAAGGTACAGTACAGTTGAGGCAATGTATATGGGATGTATAGAAGGTTCTAAAACAGAAGGTTATTTCTAATGTGTTGCTTGATCACTTGAAAAATATCTCCACGTGTCTGTCCTTATGCCCGAAATGCTGGTGCTAACTCGACTGGACTCTTTTAAATCGCTCGGATTTATAGAGTCGAATCAAGCCACGAGGCCGCAGAACCGCCGGGCTTCTCTCCGGTTTCTCTCCAACCCCGTGGTTTAGACCTCACGGCGCCTCGCCGAGGTTTCCACAAGAGCAGAATTCCGCAGAATAAAGTGCTGAGGTTAGAGCAGGAAAATCAGCCCCCTGTTGCTCACCCCAGAGGGAAGCTCGTGGAACTCACGGAGCACTCGTGTGGACCGAACGAAATAATTGACAGCTTTGCAAAGGAACTAAAAAAGGAGAACCGCTCAGTGGGTCAGGGCGACTGTTTGTGAGGTCGTTCTGAAGTGAAGTGTTGGAACACAATGAATTAAATGGTCATTACTGAAGGGGAACACTGTAGGACACTTTTCTACTGAGAGCCAAGAGGTTCTGTCGTGTTTTTAATTTTAATTTTTTATTTTTAAACTGAGTGTAAGCTAGGTCAAACATTTACTACCAGATTGTAAAATTATATGTTTATTTATTTTTCTTGTTTTCTAGGTTCTTCTTTCCATTCTTCGTTGCCCCTTTTTTAATTACAAATAATTTTTCATTCAATAAATACTAATGGAAAGAATTCTTCTTCTTGAAAACAAGTGTAAGGGTTCTAGATTTCCTGAGTGTACAGCTGAGTAGAAAAATGTTCTAAGTAAAAAACTTTCAGGAAAATAAGAATATATAATTATCCAAAGAACCCTTGAAAAACCACTTTTCTAAGAGTGTATATGTTTTTTTTAAATTTTTTTTTATTTTATTATTATTTTTTTATTTTTAAGAGTTATTTGATTGTCCCTCTTGGTGAATCCTCAAAAGGTTTTATATAGAACCTTACAACAAAATGTTTTCCTATCAGAATTTCCCTAACGTGAAACCATTTTATGTTACATAAGGACCCTCAATTATCAATGAACCTTTAAAGAACCCTTGAAGAACCCATTGTTCCAATAGTGTGTGCAGTAACAGGGTAATTGAGCATGTAGTACAAACCTAATAATGCACTATTATGCTACTTGGTACTTTGTAAACTCTTAGAAAATAAAAAAAAAACATTCTTCAGTTGTTCTCTAAGGAATTTTCAGCTTCCAAAAAGATTCTACTTGGAACCATTTCTGATTGTAAAACACTTTGTTTTAGGGTTCTGCAAAGAAACCCTGTCTACGGTAATAGGAAAACAGTGTTTCTGGGTTCTACATATGTCACGATTTTGCCTGCAGATGGCGTGGCGGCGGCGACGTGCATGGAGAGCCGGAGGGCGCGTGCGTGCACGAACCAGAGTGAGCACAACGCTCTGGGATTGCGTATGAACTATGGTGACTTTGTTTACATTGGACACGTGTGTTTGTTTTGGTTTCTGTTCTGTCTCCTCCCTGTTTAGTTATTGGTGGATATTCGAGGGTGCGTCTCGATTGTTTCCAGCTGCTTGAGTTAAAGTTTGATTACGTGAGTTATCTAAAGCCTTCATGTTGCTGCGCACTTCACGCAGTATTATCAATGTTGAACTAGCTAACTCTGTCGTGTCATGTGTTTGTTCCTTGCTTTGAATCCAGTTCCAGGTTTAAGACCTCGAGTATATCTCTTCCAGTTTAGACCGCGATTCCTGTTTGAGTTCTGGTGTGTAAATAAAGACTTTCATCTGCAATTGTTTCCGCTTCCACGTCCGTTACGTAACAACATAGAACCTTTAAATAACTTTTAGCTAAGTAACACTATGTAAAATAAAGAAGCATGTTGTGAATGTGATCAAATGTTTAAAAAATATTTTTCTGCTTTATTACTTCTTTGAAATGGTCGAGTGGAGAAACCTCATTGCTATTGTGGGGGAAAAAAAAATTCATCTCCGCCACAATAGTTCTGTCACCATTTCATCCCGTAAAGCTTGTTACGACACGATCTGCTGCTTTCTCCATTTCCAGAAATTCCAGACCAGCATTGTGTGAGAGTGTGGCCGTCTTGTATTCATTTCCTCATGTTATTAGAATAAAAACACTCCGAGACAAAACCATCGTGACCGAGGTCCACTGAAGAATGAGTCACATTGTTCAAAAACACCACTGCGACCAAAACTATTTACCTCATTTGTATATTTTTTGCTTCTCCGATGCTGGGAAGAGAGGAATCTGAGCTACAGTAATAGAGGGCATCATCTCTATTTCCACTATTTCTACTATTCCCATGTTTATTATTTTGTTCAGACGATGTGGGAATGAAACAGATTGCAAGCCGTGAGCGATGCTAAAGCCGTTACCACTGTCGCCTCTCTCAGATGGTACTGTTTAAAAGCACAGAAATTTAATTTAGATGTATAATTATTTTATTTTTATTCTCTAATTAAGTATGTGCCAGGAATCAGAGATGGTTTTAATGTTGTGAGGAAGCTTGAGATGTTCTGTGAGAAGAGTAATAATGATTTCATAAGCTGTAACAGGATGCAGATGTGCTTCAGAGCAGCAGTTTGTAAATATCCAAATTAGTGATGAATACATATTTATATTTACATATTAACAAATATTAATCTTTTTTAAAGTCCTTATTTACAGCTCCATACATTTTAAATGACACTGATATAGTCATCATTTCCTTTGAAGTCCAGAAGTTTACAAATAATTGTACATTTTCTAGATGTTGAACAATCATGGTGCAGTGTACTCACTGCCCCATTTGGCCTCCATAGAGTTACAGTGTCAGAGCACCTAGGGGTCACAAATGGGAACTGCAACAAACACTAATGGAGGCCCATTGGGGCAGCAATCACGCTGCCCCATGCTTGAGTGAGGAGCAGCAGGCAAGAAGGTAGTCTAATACATTTTCCCAAACAATGGCAAAGTAAAAGTGCAGACAGTGTGTCTATGATGTACAGAAGCATTTCTATTATTATATACCTGCATACAGTAGCATCAGTGGATCTAGTTCATGCATTAGAAATGCATGTGCACCATGGTGAACTTTTTTCTCAAAAACCCCAGAAAAATGTGTTTCCATTGTCTGAATTTTTTGTACTAGTTTCAGGTCTTTTGTGCATTTTTTGAGATGTAGTTGTCCCGGAAATTAAGCTGGAACCCGTCCACCCTGGTGTATGATATTAATGATACTACCTCAAACACAGCTGAACAAAGCTACATCTCAGAGCGAGCTGCTAGACTGTACAATGGATCACTAGATGTTATCAAATTTTAGCTGACTATTACGGGTTACTCTAAAAATTCACTACATACTATCCTACAGCATCAGTCATGTGTGAGAGCATCTCAGTATCAAGTTGTTTGAGGTAATAAACATTATTAACGTCATCCTGCTACAGAAATCTATATTCATGAGCCACTGTTGAATACTAATAACATTATTAGGCATTGTATTCTGCAGACCGCAAACTACAAGATGTTCTTTTATTTTTGTCCCATAAATACATTTTATTTATAACATGCTCATTTATTAATGTATTTTTAGTACGCATTATACTCCAGCAATTATGCTAAGATAATTGCTCCGAAAGAAAGCTACTGTTTACTTGGAATACGAACATGAACCGGATTAAACAACATACATATATAAAACATACAGTATAGCATTATAAAAATACAATACATTCTGAAATGCTGATGTACTCATGATTATTTTCCTATAACAGCACGTCCCCAAGTTTGTTATTCCTCTCATACGACAGCGATTTGGAAACGATTACAATTTATTCATTTATTAATTACTGAAAAACCACAAAGCGTAAACTGTCCTGAAGATGTTGGAAAGCTATATATAAATCTGACAATATAATGAGTACGCAGTGCTAAAAATCTCAATATACGTGAATCAAACAAGGTGGTTTTGATAGCAGTAATAGTAATCTCTACTACAGCCAAGCATGTTTATACACTAATGACCTTAAGTGATAAAAATAAATAAAAAAAAACTTTTGATTTCTAAAAATGCATCTCAATTTGGCTACTTTATTTCTATACATTTCTAATATATCTACTTTATTTTATAGGATACTCCTCATGGAAAATAGCCTGTGTTCCTGAAAATTCAGATTTACACGTTTTCATCAGACAACAATGATGCAACTGTTAATTAAATTTTTTTCTTTCACTTGATTTCATTACAGTGCATCAGTGTATAATATGTCCTGTAACACGGCAATAACGATTCATTTATCTGCCCGAGGAAGACTTTATGGTCATTACGGTCAATTTTCTGTCCTGGAATTTGATCATCTCGAGGTTTCTTCCTCCGACTGATGCTGATTAGCCGAAATTAACATGCAGTGCAATTTGGCAAAAAAAAAAAAAAAAAAAAATACCTAGAAGAAAAACTAGAAAGAAGTAGATTTTCCCTTTATTTAACCGCTCTAGATTGTGCTACTGTGTTGTTCTAAGTGTACACACAGATATCTGAGTGTAATCCAGGGCATGTGTAGTGTTTCTTTATGTAACAGTTGGAACTGAAATGCTGACTATCTGTGGATTTTTGCCACAGATGGAAAAGAGCCCCTAAAACAGATTGTTTAGCAAACACGCCGGTGCCATCGTCCAAAAAATACAAAACAAAAAAAAACAAAACAAGGAACAAGCCTCCATTCATCACGACGATGGAGAAAAATCTCCACCTGAGAGCGGCCCGGTTATCGTCCGCTCACATCGGATACACGAAGCCTGCCGGGAAATCGCCGCTTGCGTTCAGGAAATTTCTGGACTTGCTTGTAACGTATAATTCACTTTCAGTCTCCTTTATCAATCAATACCAGCGTCTCTGCGGGAACGTGTTAATTCCGTCTCTCAGTCTGACGAGTCGTTGGAGATCAAATCAACAAACACAATTTCGATGAAATGCTTAAATAAACAAGAGTCTCAGTTAAAAATCCATCCAAACACATAATCATGGGTTTGATTCCATTCAGCAGTTCATGTTCATTTGCCTCTCTCTTTCTGTGTGAGTGTGTGTGTGTGTGTGAGAGAGAGAGAGCCATTACCTTCTAATTACAGGTATTATTCCACTAAATGAGTGGAAAGAGTGCACATTACCATTTCACCCAACATGAACATCACCGCTGCGTACACTTTTTTTATTCACGTTTGATTCGACTTTGATGTTGCACTTAAAAGAACAGAGTTTTAATTAACTGAATTGGAAACGTCGCGCTTTCTAACCACTCGAATGCAAATGAGTTTTGTTTGCATTTTCTGTTTGCAGTCTTGTTTATTTTATTACTTCATCTAGAACTGGGAAGGGGTTGCTAATTAAAATAAATAAACCTCCCTCTCTCTCTCTCTCTCTCTATATATATATATATATATATATATATATATTTCTCTCTCTCTCTGTTCACAACCACCAATAAGTTTCAAATAATAATAATAATAATAATAATAATAATAATAATAATAATAATAATAATCATCATCATCATATATTTTCTACCATCAACAGTTACGTCCGAAAGTAATTGTTTGTGTTTTTATTTGAGGATGTCCGCTTTAAGGTTGCCAAAACTTAACGCTCTTGATTCAATAATAAATTCTGTTTTAATTTTTTGTCTTTGAGAGAAAAAAGAGATGATGATGGAATGAATGTTTATAGCTGCTATAACGTTAGTATGAACAAGAACTGGATTGTTTCCGATGTTCCACCACATTAAACGTAACTATAAACGGATAAAAAGCATGATGTGTCATTCTTTAACAAATTGCTGTGGTATAAGAGGAATAAAACACTTGAGGATGTGCTGACAGTTATGCCTTCACTCAGTATTTTACTATAACTGCAACACACACACACACACACACACACAGTGTTTACTACTCATACGTACAGGATATACTACAGTATATTGTCAGTGTGTTCTGGGGGCTGTGACACGTTTAAGTCAGTCTAATACTGCAAGAGTAAGTAGAAAAGGTTGAAATATTAGCTTCCTAATTTTAATATTAAACCCAAATTGGAAAGATTTTCCTCAGCTGTGTCAGAAAACCCAAACTGATACTTTTGAACACCCCTATAGTGGACCGTACCATTCCTTAAGTGTAGAGGCTTCCATTCAGAAACATATTTTTAGATCATCTTTGTTGATAAGTGTTAAATATGAGCAGGAAGACTGAGAAATGATTGCCTGGACATTGCAGGAAGCCGAATTCGCTCCAGACCTTTCATAGACGTCAGACATCAGAGAGCCCCGGGTGGACATTGTTTTGGAGAAACGTCTCATGCTGAGACAGATGAAGCTCGAGGGTCTTATTTTTTTAAATCCCCCTGCATGTTTCTGACAGTGCCGTCCTCTTCTGTAACCTTGTTCTCTTATCTGCCCTCCATCAAGGGGTTTTTAATGACCCGCGTCAATCCGGAGCACGAGGAGTGCAGAGGAGTGCAGTGTGGGTCTGAAGATCAAAAGGCCAGGCTTTACCTGAATCTCCTCACACTCGCCTTTGTTGTCGGACGAACATTTCAGCAGATATCAGGGGCAGATCAAAGACGCTCCCGGCGCTCATTTACTGGCCTGTGTGCTCAGTGTCAACATCACGGCATGGTGAAGGTCAGGGAAAGAAACCAGCACACAAAATATTCACTTAAAATACAAATATATATATGATCTTTTGTTTAAAAAAAATCACAAATATACTCTGTTCTCATTGCATACAAAACACAGGTTTAACAACAACAACAAAAAAACTTTGTTAAATATAGGTGTGCAACAATTATTGGCCCCATTTCAGTCAATACTTTGTGCTTCCTCCCTTGGCCAAGATAACAGCTCTGAGTCTTCTCCTATAATGCCTGATGAGGTTGGAGAATACATGACGAGGGATCTGAGACCG